>DWOW01000016.1:0-10054 GCA_018251355.1 Ampittia dioscorides camertes | reverse complement strand
GTGGAAAATGTCAACCAGTCCCAAGCCAACCAATCTGTGACAATAATGAAGAGTGCCAGCCATCTGAAACGTGTGTTGGAGATAACTGTATAGTTAGACCACAAGATACTGTTCCAATAGATAAAACTTCGGTTTGTGAAGATTCAGAAGCTTGTAAATCCAGTGGAACGTCAACTTGCGAAGGTCCTCAATGTGTATTAAATGTCATACCAAATGAAGATAAACAAAAACAAAACGAAAACACTGAATGTATAGGAGAAAGCTGCAGAAAGAAGATACAGACGCAAGCAGAAAGTAAACCACCATCAGAGTGTTTAACTCCAGATTGTATGGCTCAAGAAGATGTGAAAGATGAGTCAAACTTATTGACAACTGAGTCACCTATGAAAGATCAAATATATAAGGAATCTACAACTGAGTCTGTTAACGAGGGCTATTCCAAAATACCAGATTTGGAAGAAACACCCATAAGAGAAACAGATAAAGTAACTGACATTGCGACTGCAGTAACCGAAAAACAAGATAGTATTTCTGAGCACTCCACTGATAAAATAATGGGCTTCACATTGATTGATTCAGAAGAACAGTTCACTGATAAAATAGAAACATACACTGAACCAACAAAATTACTGACACCAAAAGTACAGGAGGCATTCACTGAAATATATAAGACAGATGCTGAAGATCAGCAAACAACTGAGATTGATAAACAAGTGACTACAATTATTGAAGAAGAAATAAAAGACATGTCTACAGAATATCCATACGTAAAACACGAAGAGCATCAAACTGAATCGCCTAAACAAGATGTAGCAGATAAAAATAAATTAGAAGAGCCATCATCCACTATATCTTTTGTAGATTCTACGGAATTAATAGATATTCAACCCCAACTCCAGGAGAATAACAAGGAAACTGTCACCGATTCTATAATGGAAACCTCTACTGAGAAACGTGATATTTTGACAAATCCTCCAATTGTACAAGAAAACGATCAGTCGAAACAGGAATATGGTGATAAAAATGAAATGTTTACTGAGACACCAAAGGAACCTTCTACTGAAGAAGAACCACATGTGACCGAAATTCAAGAACCTAAACCCGAAATTCAACAAAGCTTTACCACCAAAACTGGAGGAGATATTTCAATGACAGAATCTTCTGCTACCCTGTCACCAGAAATATCTACTGATAAATATTCTGACGATAAAGTACAGGAAGAAAAAGTAGAATTGGCACCGTGTCGGCTTGACCACGCGTAATTGAAGCCGCCGCCGTTCGCTGGCACCTCGCTGGGCTTCCCTGAACAGGGTCTCACCCGGCGGGGTTGACCGCACGGCGGCAAGAAGAGGAAAATAACATCGGACGACGTCGTCACGCGTGCCTTTGCTGTGCGGGGGCGTGTACACTGCCCCGGCAATCAGTGAATGAACGAATGTCATCCGTCGACCAGTACCAAAATGAAGAAAACACCTACCCCACCGCCGGAAAAACAAGCAAGCCCGCCCACGCATCCACCTACGCTGCCCACGCAAGAGGGCACGATGCGTAGGGCCAAGAAAATGCCAAGAAGGTTATCTTCAGAGGACACGGAATCTCCTGCAAAACTGCAGTGCGTAGAAGCCAGCTCGGAGCACGGAAGCAGCGACGCGGAAAGCACGAGCAGTAGCCACACCTGGGACCACGGTACGGAGGACGAAAGCGATGCCGGTTCGAGCGATGATTCGGTGAGTGATAGGGACGTAGGAGCGCGTGAAATCCGCGAACCCACCCCCCGCTCGCCCTCTCCAGCTCCACCCACGCCTTCCCGCAGAAGTGCCTCGGCACCCTCCGTTCCCGAAATAAAAAACCCACCCGCAATTCCTTTAATTTCAAATCTACCCTCCACAAAAATAATAAAAAATATACCCTCTAGAATTTTGATTTCCCGATCCGGGCTACAGGAAATCAAAACTCCTGCAGCCCAACCCAACCCCAAGTCCCCGCACCCTCCCTCGCCCCCGCTAGTCCCTCCCACCCCTCGAAAACCGCGAGCGAGGGTTGGGCAAGCGGATTCACGCTTAGGGACCGTTAGGAACGAGGGAGCTTCATACGCGGCGGCCCTTAAGGCCTCAGTACCACCCACGCCACCCACGCAGCCGAAGTCGGCTGTCCAAAAAACGCGCGGAGCGATTCCGCAGCCTACCAGGGCCAGCGAAGAAGAAAAGATTACTGGTCCGCAGCCCCGTAAAGCTAGCGGAACACGCGGCATGCCCGCCACACAGCCGGCCTCGACCAGCGTGGCCGAAGACCAATCCACGGAGCAGGGGACTCGTCCTGCGGAAGCCAAAAGGGGCTATCCGCCCATCGTGGCCGAGCGCCTGCCAAACTGGGTGGAACACTTCGCAAAGTTACGCGAGCAATTAGGTCACCCACCCAGCGCCAGACCCTTCGGAACGGGAATTCGATTCCTGCCAAAGTCCGCGGAGGAATTCCGGACGGTCCAAGCGTACCTGCGGGGACTCAGCGAGACCGATCCGGATTTAAGTTGGTATTGCTACAGTCTGAGAGACGAACAGCCCAGTAAGGTGGCCATAAGTGGTCTACCAGCAGACACAAATCCGGAGCGGGTCGCCGAGGCCTTGAGGAGCCTGGGCTATCCGGCTACCTTCGCGCGCCAGCTGCCTCCGAGGAGAGGGAGACCGGGCACCGTCTTTTTCGTGCTGCTGGAGAGACTCGCGCCGGAGCAGTTCGGCCGCCTGTGTAGGGTGGACGAACTGCTCAATATGCCGGGAGTAGTGGTGTCAGCGTGGACGAGCCGAACAAGACTGGCCCAATGTCACCGATGCCAACGATTCGGCCACGCCTCAACCAACTGCTTCCGGCCGGTGAGGTGCGTCCGGTGCGCGGGCAATCACTTAACCAAAGATTGCCCCAACAAAAAAGATCACACGGTTAAATGTGCCAATTGCGCAGGACCGCACGCGGCAAACAATGTGCGGTGTACGGTCCTGCGGAAAATGGCTAGAGTCCGCGGCATCAAGTTGAGCCCCCCCGTGCCGGACCTACCTGCGAAGTCTGTCGGGCAGGACGGGGAAGACGGGACAGCGGGCTCGAACTCCCGGTCCAAAGGGCAGGCATCCCGCCCGGCCACGAAGGCCGAACTTGTAAAACCAACGGTGGACGAATACGAGCAGCCGGCAGCTTCGTCATTAATGGCGCCGGCTAACCTCCCAGGGGAACACGCTAAGCGCGGAAACCGGGGAGGACCTAGCCGGGCAGCCAGGAAAGCCGCTCGGCTTGCCGCGAGGGCCGAGGCAGGCAATGTACTTGAGCCAGCCCATCAGGCTAAAAAGCAGGCCGGCGGCTCGACTCGCCCACCCAAAACAGCTAAACCGACTCAAGTCGATGAAAAACCCAATAAAACTGCCGCGCTACAAACCCCAGCGGAAGCAGGGGCGGGCGATGGACAGTACAAACGGCCGCAGAGGGCGGCGGTAGCAGGCAGGACTGAAAGTCCTGCCCCCCGCCCCCGCCCTGCAAGGAGAACACGCTCTCCAATACCGGCTGATCGCCCACTGCGGGCTCTGGGAATAGACCTACCGGGGACGGAACTGGTGGAAGCAATAGCGACCATCGGTAGAGCCCTGGAGGCCTGCCCGGAGGTAGCAGATGCGGTCAGACGAGTACTTTCCAGCCTCCTCGGGGTCCAGTATGGTGGATCAACTTAGACTACTATACTGGAATCCGGGAGGGCTGAAGGGGAAACTGTCGGGACTTCGTCTTCTCCTAGCAGAACAGGACATTCATGTCCTGCTCATGGGAGAGACGAAGCTCCGGCAGAAGCAGCGTGTAAATCTCCCCAACTACTTCGTGTACCGTCAAGACGAGGAATCGCCTAACGAAATAGCCTACAGAGGCACAGCTGTCGCAGTCCGTCGAGACATAGTGCACGAGGAGTTGGATCCGACCCCGTTTACGGCGACACGCTCCAAAGGGGTAGTTGTCAAAGTAGCGGGGAAGGAACTGCGTCTGTTTGCGGGCTATCGCCCGCCAGGCCCCCTCTATGACCCGAAGGACATCCGTACCATCTTTGGCGGCGGAATATCGACCCTACTGGCTGGAGACCTCAACGCCAAACATACGGCTTGGGGTTCCAGACTCGTCAGCGCAGTGGGTCGGAAGCTCTATGCGGACGCAGTGACGTTGGGAATCGATGTCTACGGACCCGACTCCCCAACCCACGTGCCAGCAGCTTCGTCTGACCGCCCGGATGTCCTTGACATAGTGCTCTGTAAGGACGTTCCATGTCCGGTTCACACAGAGGTGCTGTATGATCTGGACACACAGCATCTCCCAGTCCTGATCGTTCTCGGTCTTGGGGCACAATGCGTGACTCTGCCGCGCTCACGCCTGAGGACGGACTGGGAGCGATTTCAACAAAACATTGACCAAATTCAATTAGATGCCCCGCTAACCAACCCTGAAGGGGTAGAGGCAGCGGCCAAAATCATTAGTAGTAAAATTCAAGGCGCACTGGCGGCCTCTACCTCTGAAGAGGACAAAAGGTTCAGCCGGGAAGAACTCCCAGTCCGTATAAAGATGATGAGACGGCAGAGAAGCAAACTCCGTAAAGAGTGGGCTACCACGCGCTGCCCTAAGATCAAGCACGATCTGAATGCGTTGAGTGAGCGGCTGCATGATGAGGTGAAAGAGTGGCGCGGGACCGGCTGGGAGATGCGAATCGACCAAGCCGGTGAATCCGAAACGTCCCTCTATCAGCTCACCAGGCAGCTGACTCGAGCTCGAGCACCCGTTTGCCCACTCGTAAACGAGGAAGGCAAGCGAGTGTACGCAGCACAGGACCGCGCGGAAATCCTTGCAGAGCACATGGAAGCGCAGTTCACTCCAAACCCAGCATCAGCTGACGCCCGCGCACATCACGAGCTAGTGGAGAGTCGTGTGAAGGATTTCATCAATGGTCCGACACCGAGCCTCGAAGGGTTGAGATTTATCTCTCCCTCAGAGGTAAGGAAGGTCGCCCAACGCTTGCCCAAGCGAAAGGCGCCAGGCCATGATGGAATCCCGAATCGGGCGCTGGCAATGCTGCCAAGAGGAGCCATAGTCAGTCTGACAAGGCTCTTCAACGGAATACTTCGCACGGGCCATTTTCCGTCCATCTGGAAATTGGGCAAGGTTATAGTGCTCCCGAAACCGGGGAAGGATCGCCGGTACCCGGAGAACTACCGGCCAATAGCGCTGCTACCGACGATAGCGAAGCTTTTCGAGAGGCTCGTGTTGGTTCGCATGAAGCCGTCACTTAATATAAGGGACGAGCAGCATGGGTTCCGCGCGGGTCACTCGACTACGCTTCAGCTGACACGGGTGATCCATCACTTGTGCCACGAGCATAACCGCAAGCGTAACACAATCGGGGTCTTTCTTGATGTAGAAAAGGCCTTCGATCGTGTCTGGCACGCGGGGCTCATACACAAGTTGATGGACACGGCCGTGCCGGCTATGCTAATCCGTCTGGTAGCATCGTTCTTGGAAGACCGGTGGTATTACATTTCGGTCGAGAACGTAGCCTCTACCCGTCGCCCCATGCGTGCGGGTGTTCCGCAAGGCAGCTGCCTGTCGCCCGTTCTATACACGCTCTACACGAACGACATTCCAACTCTGAAGTACAGTGAAGAGTGGAAGGAAGACGTCACGCTCGCGTTGTACGCGGATGACAGCGCATTCTTTGTGTCGTCGACCTCACCCAGGTTTGCGGCGGCCAAAATGCAGCGATGCCTTGACCTGCTACCAGAATGGCTGGACAAGTGGCGAACAGCAGTCAATGTCGGAAAGACTGTCGCCATTATGTTCGGCCGGAAGCGTGACAGGCCGACGCCGCTTAGGCTCCGAGGGCGGGAGCTGACGTGGCAGTCATCCGTAAAATACCTTGGATGTCACATCGACTCCGCGCTGCGAATGGGACCTCAGGTCGAACACACTGTTCGACAGGCCTCCATCGCACGCGGAATACTCCGACCGGTGTTGTCATCCAGGTTACCTACCCGTTGTAAGGTGAGGATCTACCACGCCTACATCCGTTCACGACTGGCCTACGCGGCGCCGGCCTGGTACGCGTTGGTCAGCAGGTCCATGCGCAAACGCCTCAACGCACAGCAAAGCATGTCCCTGCGGACAATCGTGGGGGCGGGACGCTTCGTGCGGAACGAGGTAATAAGCCGAGATTTGAAGCAGCAGCCGCTGGATGAGTTTGTGGCCCGGCTGGCAAAGGACATGTTTGCCCGAGCCGACGCCGGACCACACACTCACCTAAGAGGCCTAGCGCCTCTACATGCTCGTCCGCCCGACGGCAGACCGCTCCCGCGGGAGCTCGTAGGGCAAGCTTCCCCAGACCACCAGGGGTAAGCGGCTGTCCGTAATAACCGGCTTAGGTCGGCGACACCAGGAAGCTCGCTAAACAGCGAGTCCCAAAATTAACACCAGAGGGCCTTTGTCCCTCTTGAGTGACTGCCCGGGCATAGAGGTTAGCCTCGAGTCCCGCAATCCATCGCGCAAGACCGCGCCTGAAACAAGGCGCAGCAGCGTATGAAGCTCCCTCGTACGTACGTGCGCACGCAATAGCGCTCGTAGCTCGCGAGGCGGATAGACGTATCCCATCAGTTTATTTCGCTCCTACCCTCGCCCTACGAGGTTTGTGGCCCTGCAGAAGGATCACCCCGCTGCACACCGCACCCTTTCATGGGAAAGGGCACCGTGTCGGCCGTACTGCGCGCAGTATAAACCGGCCGCCGTTCGCTGGCGCCTCGCTGGGCTTCACTGAACAGTGATTCACCCGGCGGGGTTGACCGCACGGCGGCAAGAAGAGCTGCGCGGCCTGCCGGCACGGATCGCCCCGGATCGGGAGCGCGGGGGCCCTTGGCTCAACAGTCATCCGTACGCAGACCGCACAAGACTAACACGACGATGAAAGGAAGAAAGGGGCTGCGCCGTTTTGCTGCGCCCCGTCCTGCAGTCGACGACGACGGACCGCAAGCAATTGCGGTCGAAAATAAACCGCCAACCACGCCTGAAAATATTATAGAACCAAGACGAGGGACGAAGACGCCGAGAAGGCAGTCTCCTTCAGACGTAGTGCAGCCGGCCAAGCTGCAATGCGTCCAACTCGACTCGGACGACAGCGAACAGTCGAACAATTCTTCGCCGAACTGGGAAACCAGCAGTTCCCACACTTGGGACCAGTCCGAAGAAGACGGGGAGAGCGAGACGGAGATAGGAGGGGAGCCGCGCGAAACCTGCGATCCCGTCCCCCGCCCGCCTACCCCCCGTCCAAGAACCAAAGTACCCGACCACAAATTTTCCCTTCTACCCTCCCAAAAAGTTTGGGAATCACCCAATCGTTTAAAAATCATCCGCGAGGAGAATCCTCCCCCGTCCCCACCCCTTGTCCCGCCCACCCCCCGTAAAGGTCGGCCGGAGGATGGGATCGCAGGACCGTCAGTAGGGTTAGGGCCGGTTAGGAAATCCTACGCCGCCGCGCTTACTGTGCCACCCAATTCCAGCAAACAAATCCCGCGGCCGGCGGCCGCTAGCGAGAGAGCGACTGCGCCTGCCCAGCAGCCTGAAAAGGCTCGCAGGGCCGCTGGCGCCACCGCTCCGCAGCCGCCGCCGGCCGCCAACACCCAGTCATCACCAACAGCAAACGGGACTCGAGCTGCAGCTGAGAAGCGAGCCTACCCTCCCATCGTGGCTGAGCGCCTGCCCAATTGGACAGTGCATTTCGCTGCGCTGCATGCCTTGCTGGGGCATGCGCCCAGCGCTCGCCCATTAGGGAAGGGGATCCGCTTCCTGCCGAAGTCTCCGGAGGAGTTCCGGGTGATCCAGCGCTACCTGACGGACCTCTCCAGCCAGGAGCCGGACCTTTCCTGGTGGTGCTACACCGCCAGGGAAGAGCTGCCGCTGAAGGTCGCTATTAGTGGCCTTCCAGCGGACACGAATCCGGCGCTGGTCGTGGAGGCCCTACGGACGCTGGGTTTCCCTGCGCGCTACGCGCGCCACATTCCTCCCCGGCGTGGACGCTCCGGGGACACCTTCTTCGTCCTGCTGGACAAACTGAGGCCGGAAGAGTGTGGGCGCTTGTGGAACACAAGCGAACTGCTCTACATGCCGGGGGTAGTGGTTTCGGCGTGGCGGGGCCAGGCACGCGTGGCTCAGTGCCATCGCTGCCAAGGGTTCGGCCACGCCTCAACCCACTGCCATCGGCCAGTCAGGTGTGTCCGGTGCGCGGGGAATCACAGTACCCGCGAATGCCCTTTCAAGAATGGCGGCACTTCTTCGCCCAAATGCGCGAACTGCGCAGGGCCGCATACCGCCAATAACGTGCGGTGCGCGGTCCTGCGGAGGGCCGCACGGACGAGAGGAGTGCAGTTGAAGCCCCCCGTACCGGACATACCTGTCCGGCCTCAGGAGAAGGCGGAGGAAGCGGATTCTCGGCCCGCGGGCCGGCAGGCGCGCTCAGCCGGGATGGCTCCCAACCAACATCCTAGCAAGTCAGTTGAGGAGTTTGAGTCGTCGACCGCGGCGTCGCTGATGGCACCGGCTAACCAACCTCAGGCCTCGCAGCGCTATAAGCGCTCGCGCGGCCGAGGCCAGGCTAGCCGGAGGAGAAGGGCTGCCGCCCGAAGCGCCAAGCGCGCTGAGGCGCGACAGGCCGACTCCGGCCCGGCGGCGCCGATGGCCGGCGGCTCGGGCGACTCACTCAAGCCGGCGGAGAAGCCGGGACTTACTAATCCTTCCCCTTTACCTATTGCAGAGGCGGAACAAGGACCAGCAGCGCGGCCGCAAGTATTGACGGGAGCGAAACAGGCGTGTGAACGCCCCTCGCCCCGCCCACGCGTCGCGCTCGAAGCACGCACACAGGCGCCGGTCGAACGGCCGTTGTCAGCGCTGGGCATCGACGCCACCGCCGACCAGCTGATAGCTGCATTAGCGGCTGTCGGCCAGGCGTTGGCGGCGTGTCCCGAGCTGGCGGCGGCCCTAGGCCGAGCGTTCTCCGGCCTCCTAGGGTCGTGGCACGGCCGATCTGAATAGACGGTCGCGTTACGGCCGGCAGAGTGCCAACGGAGACGACGTTTCGGCCGCGCCACTCTATATGGGCGACGCGGCCGAGACGGGCTGTGCGCGCTTCGACCCGTCAATACACGAACTGGGATGACGCTTGCGGCGTGGCTCGCCGCCGCGGCGGCGTTCCGGTTCGTGTAAGTTTACATCTTTAGACTTGCGGCCGGCTGCGGACCTTGTTCCGCCTGGTCGCCTCTAAGTCGTACGGTCACGCCCAACGGCGGGCTAAGACACACCAGGGAGCATAGCGTCCCTGAGCTTAAGCTCGGGCATAGAGGTGAACCTCGAGTCCCGTATCCCATGCGCCTAATGTCGCGCCGAGAGGCGCCGCGGCGGCAGGATGTCCCGATTGCTTGCTTGCGTTGAAAAATATTCTCGTTCCAGTATCGGTACGGAGCGGTCGACGCGTTTGTTCTGTATCGTTACAACAACAAATATTATATAATTATAACTTATCATCATGCCACCCAAGGCAAGCGGTAAGGCGGCCAAGAAGTCCGGCAAGGCTCAGAAGAACATCTCTAAGTCTGACAAGAAAAAGAAGAAGCACAAGAGGAAGGAGAGTTACGCCATTTACATCTACAAGGTCCTGAAGCAGGTGCATCCGGACACCGGTATCTCCAGTAAGGCGATGTCGATAATGAACTCGTTCGTGAACGACATATTCGAGCGCATCGCCGCCGAGGCCTCTCGTCTCGCACACTACAACAAGCGCTCCACAATCACGTCCAGGGAGGTGCAGACTTCTGTGAGGCTCCTTCTACCCGGCGAGTTGGCGAAGCACGCCGTGAGCGAGGGCACCAAGGCGGTCACCAAATACACCAGCTCCAAATAATAATAATAAATTAATGGCCTGGTGTTATGGTCGTCGTCGCACGCACGGTGCTCACTTCATACAGCGAGTGAGTGTGTGCGCGTGTACGTATACTTAAAAGGCCCT
>DWOW01000015.1:0-10384 GCA_018251355.1 Ampittia dioscorides camertes | reverse complement strand
CACACTCTTATACTGATAATATTGGTAGTAGCGTATTGTTTTCTAGCCTATCGCCTTCTTCGACAAATAACGTTATTTTATGTGAATCTTAGGAGATAGACATATCGCTGCTTATCATGAATACCGGCATAAAGCAAAATACGTCATTTTTTATTTTATCACAAAATTGAGCTCAGGACATTCAAATCTTTATCGTGAATAAAACTCCCACTCCGATATCCTTCGAAATGGTTGCGTAGCAACCATGGGCCGTTATGATTGGTTGGATTGTCGGCGCCATATTTTCGCGAACACCGGTCTCCCGCCAATTCAGCCACAGTGATCGGCGTGACCACTACGTTATTTATTGTGAATAGTGTCATATTCCAAAATAAAGCGGTAAAATTACGCGAACAATTTGTGCAAAGGTGGCGTATACACGTATAGGCCGTTCTTCACGAAAAAGTAAGTTACCAAATTTTGTCATATTTAGCGATGCATTTCTATTCATGAGAACTTTGAAATTATCCATTAATACTATTGCAAAATATGTCACAACAAGCTGATAACATTTTTTGAATATAGTGATCGTAAACAGAAAGTGCCCTTCTTCATTATAAATTAGATTATAATTTGATATGATCGCTAACGAGATCGTACACTCTTCACGATAAAATGGAAACAAAATGTTACTAACTGTCAAAATTGTAAACAAAATTTAAAAAAGTAACGTACAAAATTAAAAGTGACCAAGTAAGTTGTTCATTGTTAGTAGTCGGCTTTCTGCGTAAAATAATGTGGGTTCAAATCCCAAGCATGACAAAATTTACATGACGATTATTGGTTTTCTTTTGTCTGAATTGTACTATAAATATATTATGTTTATAAAAAACTTAATTCAATTCTTATTTAATGTTTATATTTTAAGCCGTTTAATATCGCGTAGCACATGCTTTATCTATTTAGTATCCTATCAGATTCCCTAATACTGTAGTACAAGTATTACTTAGTTTGGTACAAGACAGCGGTGTTTAGCGCTAACATCTTTTCGTAGTTTCAAATACGACTTCCAAAAAGTGTAATTTATAAATTTATAGGTACCAACTTTGAATATTTTTTTTTTATTTGTCGATGTTCGTGAATATTGTATTATTTGTTCAATTATTTAATAGCAATATTAATGTTGGTTTCAGAAATGAATGCTCGAACAGGAAAAATGTTTAGTAACTTGGGAATTCAATTGGAAATCGGCAAGACTGATAGAATATTAAGTAGAAAGAAAAACTTTATAAATTATAAGAACACTAATGATTCAACTGAACAGGCATCTGAACCTGAAGATTATTCTTCGGATGACAGTGTCAGAGACCCCGACTTCATTAATGCAAAAAACTATTCAGTACCTCATTTGTCTTCTAGTAGTAGCGACAGTGATACAACGACAATATCTAAAAAGCGTAAGAGATATAGGAAAAGGTATAATAACAAGAGCCAAAATCTTAAACCGATAATTAGTAATTCTGAAGTAGATTTAAATGCTGATGTTCTTCGACCTACCAATATAGAAAAGAATAACACTTCAATAGAATCACAATGTAATGTACCTGAAATTATTCCTATATCTAACGAAGTAAAAGAATGCATTGCAGAAGACAATATATCATATAACGACATTATCTGTAATTCTACTAGCACGAAACCAGTTCAAGAAAATATTATCGACAAATCAGCAGATGCTTCACTTAATGAGAGAGAAGTAGTGGAAGTAGAAAATGGATCCCATCAAAATAAGATTTCCGAAGCGGCGACACCCAGAAAATCTTCATCCTCTAGTTCTAGCAGTAGCAGCAGCAGCAGTAGTAGCAGCAGCAGCAGCAGCAGCAGCAGCTCATCCAATTCTTCTGATTCTGGTGATGGTTCTGATAATGACACCAAAACTAACCATGTAGATAGACCATCTGAAAAAGATAAATTAGACCCTATTTTTTTCTATCCAAGTACAAGTTCCTCCACGACAATATCAAACAACCATTTATCAGGTGAGCCGGTATCAATTATTCCTTATTCTAGCACTAGTGATGACTCCTGTGATTCTATTGGCAAAGTATCTGTAGACTCTTCCTCCATATTACAAAATTTGGATGAAACCGCCGCCATGGTCAATAGTGTCCAACCTAGAGAGAACAGTCCCCTTGTGTCAACGAATGTCAATTCTAATAATATAAGCAAAGAAAATTCACGAAAAAGGCGGGCTGAACCTGAAAACTGGATACGTAATAAGGCCAAGAGACTGAGAAATATAGGAAACTCATATCAATCAAACTCCAAAAATAATAAGCGTATGGTACCTGAGAGAAAAATTAAACCTCCTTGTACAGAAAAATGTAAATGGGGATGTGTTAATAAGATCACAGAACCGCAACGTATGGAAATTTTTAACAATTATTGGGCAATGGGTGATTTACAGAGGCAACGTGAATATATTATTCGCCATATTTCTACAGTTAAACCCAAATACTCCTACAAAGTTCATAACAGTAACCGTCAAAACTGCAATAACTCTTTTCATTTTACCGTTGATCAGCAAAGGATCAGAGTCTGTAAATACTTTTTCAGAGCAACATTGGATATATCAGATCGTGCCATAAAAACTGTCGTTAAGAAAATTAGCGACAATAACGGTAATAGTATTTTAACTATAGATGGGCGTGGGAGGCATAATAAACATAAACGTGTGGATTCAGAAATTAAGGAAAGCATTCGTCATCATATTAACTCCATTCCAAGAGTGGAAAGTCATTACTGTCGTGCAGATTCTAAGCGTGAATATATAGATGGTGGAAAGACCATTGCAGATTTACATCGGGACTATGTTAAAGGACGAGAAAAAATGGATCTTCCGTATGGCAACTATCTCATGTATAATCATATATTTAATCGGGAGTACAATTTATCCTTTTTTATACCCAAGAAAGACCAGTGCGAAGATTGTGCCTCATTCGCAAACGCGTCTGAAGAAGATAAAATTAACCTGCAAAATAAATTTGATACACATTTGAATGAAAAGAATTTATCAAGAAGTGAAAAAGAACATGATAAAAAAGACTCACCTGATAATACCATTGTGTCCATATACGATCTCCAAGCTGCAATGCCGTGTCCTACAGGTGATGTCTCTAATTTTTACTATTTGTCCAAACTAAACGTGTATAATTTTACTATCTGCAATATTAAAGAAGGCGATGTTTCGTGTTTTGTGTGGCACGAAGGTGAAGGCAAGCGTGGGGCGATTGAAATAGGAACTTGTGTGTTGAAATACATCAAAAGTTTAGAAACAACGTCAATTAAATTGAAATCTAAATTGGATTTAATATTTTATTCCGATAATTGCTGCGGCCAGCAAAAGAATCATTTTTTATTTGGTTTATACGTCTACGCAGTCAACAATTTCGATTATATTAATTCCATAACACACAAGTTCCTTATAAAAGGTCACACGCAAAATGAAGGTGACAATGCTCACTCTGTTATCGAGAGGCAGATAAAGAAATCATTGAAATCGGGTCCAATATACTCCCCAGACCAATACTTTCACATAATAAGAAATGCGAAAAAAAGCGGCAAACCCTATAAAGTAACTGAGATGACGCATGCTGATTTTATTGATATTAAAAGTTTGGCATCTTCATTAGGTAAAAATTACACAAAAAATACAGAAAAGGAAACGATGAAATTGACTGATATAAAAATAGTGAAAGTAAATTCGGATAAAACACAAAAATTCCATTTTTTGTACAAAACATCATACACAGAAACAGAATATAAGAAAGTTATTATTGACCTATCTAAAATCAATTCTCGTAATACTAAAAACATACCAGATATTACACTAAAGCAAATATATAAACAAAAAATTCCAGTTTGTGAGAAAAAGAAGAAAGGTTTACTTGGATTGATTAATAAAAACATTGTTCCTAAATTTTATAGCTCATTTTATGAAAATTTGTAAGACTGCTTTAGATAAGTCTATCAAGTTAGAGATTAATCTCTAGCTTTATTGTTGTTTTTTATATATTTTTTATATTATTCTCGATAAAAATTTGTCTTGTCGTTAGTTTTAAGGCACTTGAATATAATTTTCTTTACAGATTACAGAAGTTTATAACAATAATTTCACTAAATACTATATAAGTTTATTTTTTAGTTATTTTGTTCTAGGTATGACATACTTAATGATAGTGTTCGTTGTGGAACCAAAGAGAAAACTATATTTATTTTGATAAAGAATAGTTTTTACGGAAAGTCTATTTTTATGTAGTCTGTTCTATGTTCCGAAGGTAGGATCCTATTTAATTGGATGAAAAATATTTCTTTATGAGCAGTTAAATAATTATTTTAACTTTATAATTTAAGAAACTCGTGTTATAATATTGAAGACTGATTCTAAAGACTATTTTTTATAAAACTGTTGATTACAATTAAGAGAGAAGTAAAAAATGTTAAGATTTCTGTTAAAAGTTGATTGTTGTAAACTCAAAAGAGACGTTATTAATTATAAGATTCAGTGGTGTTTTACGTTTTATATTGTTTTTTATCGATATTCATTTCAATTTGTTTCAGTGTTTTTTTACACAAAACTAGATGAGCCATTATTTCATAAAAATATTATTTCGTTTTTTGGCTTAAAGCAAGAAAGACCCATATTTTTCATAAATTCGGTAATTATTACGGGCATAAAGCCAAATAAGCTTTTCTTGCACAAAATATTAATAGAAAGAACTTGAAGTATTCCAAAATAAATTATTACTTTCTTAAATTATGATTACTATTTCACGATTTTACTCTATTTTTCGATTGCTAACTATTCTTCTTTAAACAAAGCAATTTTTGAAAAAACAACCATGTACCTATGTCAATTTGAATAAAAGATATTTCGAAAAAAAATTTTATTATTTTCAAAGTCCTCTCCTGAACAAAATAGGATTTTTTAGTTGCGCCCCTATTCTTGATAGCCAGCGAAATGTCATTATTGTTTTATTTTATCTGTGACATATCGCACACTGATAATCAAACCGTCACTAAACAAAATTCGACAAAAATGAGTTAAAAGTGCCATCTATTAACGCTCCCCAAAAACTATAGTTTGCAAAAACACCGACATTAAAAAGTTACATAGAATAGTAGATGTCGTTAGTGTCGCTTTGCCCCCAGGCGCGGGGAGGGCGGGTAGCTTACCGCAACACTGACATATTTCCATTAGTGACGCGGACGGCGTAATGTTCACGTGGACTCTGTGCGGAAAACGGTCATTTTTTGCTTAAGGACACCTTTCTTCAAAATTATAAGGTAAGTTGAACTAACAATTACGAGAATAACGTCTTTACATAAAAAGTGTCACTTTGTCAATATTTTTGTGCATAATTTGTTGTAATTTTTACCCGCATAGTGTCTCTAAACAAAAAGAATCAGTTTTTCTGTTATTTTTGTGTTTAAAACAGTCAATCACTTACCTGAATACTGACCTTAAACTAAACATGTCAGGATTTCGTTATTTGCGAATTGAACTTCAATTATTTGTTTTTACGAAAAGTGACTCTAAATAAAAAGTGTCGGTTTTTTGCACTTTTTGTATTCAAATAAGCATTATAATTTGAATAAAACGTGCGTTTTGATTCTATCGTATGTTCCTTATTTTTGTTTGATAGAAGTTTTTTTGACTTGAGAAGTGTAGGTACCTACTAAGTACAGTTAAGAAATTCGATTTCTTGACCATTTCATGAAAATTTTATTAGGTATTCGCTATACAATAAGGTCGAAAATTTAAAAATCCGTGACTACGATCAGTGAGTCAAAATTTTGTTCAACCCCCTGTACAATGTAACTTTGCGTTTTAAAGAGCTAGTTAGTTATAATTTAGCGATTCGTAAGTAGGTACATAATAATACAAATAAATAAAATAAAAATAATTTTAAACGAGAATTTTTATTTTAAGATGATCTTTTATTTGATTTAAATGGCTTTTGACAACAATGGTTAATACTGTGAACAGTTCCCCTAGCACGAATCTTTACGTAATACGTAATGTAACATGACGTAACGTCAAAAAATTGTATGAAAATCTGACAACGCTCTACTGCGCGTGCACTCGTTACGATTGAATTACGTTTACGTAAATATTTGTGCTATACAGGACAGTATACATTGGACGTTGTTTTCAATAATATCTTTTATTTTTTACAGTTATCAATATGCCACGTCTCAATCCAAGAACTACTAAATTTAAAGAAATAATAAAGAAAATTAATACAGGTACTACTAGCGATACACCAATGGAAAATGATTCCGACAATAAAGTAATAACCGAGGATTCTGCTAACAAAACTAAGTTAAATGCTGCGGACCAGTCAAGTGTAGATTCTCTAAACTTCAGCACTGTCGTCACACAACAAAGTCGAAATAGGAATAATTCTACAGATTCTGGCAATAGCAACAGATCAGGTAGAGATTTTTCGCCTGCATCAGATGATGATCCAGAGTATAAACTCAGCCCTAATGATCATATATCTTCTGAATCAGACACAACTAAAACACACCTTCCTAAGATTAAGCAAAAACAAAAAACAGTCGCAGAAGTACATAATGTGTCAACACTTAACACTTCTCCTTCGTTATCAAGAAAATCAAGGTCTTCTTCTGCAAAGTCATCTAATTCATCGTCTTCTAGTTCATCTGGATCATCCACTTCATCGGCATCTTCCTCGTCGTCATCCAGATCATCTTCAACTTCTTCACGAAATGATTCAATGAGTGTGAACTCTAACTCTGCCACGCCATCGAAACGAAACTGTATTTCTCCAAAAGTCTTGTCTCCTGAAATAACGTCTTGTAAATTGAATAAATCTGCCTCTGCTTTACAAATAATAGCTATGGAATATGGGAGTGAATCTTTTTCTGATAGTGATGGCAAAATAATTAATAACATACCCATTTATAACCCATCCTCTTTAAAAAGTTTAGCAATAGAACAAATAAACAAAACAACACATTTAAATAATATCACACCTGAAACTATCTCTGATACTCACTCTGCAACACAAACACGAAAAAGAAAGCGTGGTAACAAAAAAAAACTGGCAAAGTTACTGAGAAATAAGGGATTACAATATTCGTCGTCCTCAAAGCAAAAAAAAGTAATTCCTGAAAGAAAAATAGGGATTCCTTGTGGTATGAGTTGTCGATTAAAATGTTCGGAAAAATTTACCGAAGAATCCCGTCGCTACATATTCAATAATTACTGGCAAATGAGTTCCCTATCAAAACAAAGAGATTTCATTTCTAAACACATGACAGAAATCAAACCGAAATATCAATACAAAAAAATATTCAATAATAGAAAAGCTAAGCACGCATTTTATTTAACAGCAAGTAATGAAAAAAAAGAGTATGCAAAATATTTTTCAAAAACACTTTAGGCATTAACGATCGCCCAATTCGAACAGTCATCGCAAAATTAAATTTATGTGGTATTGTTGAACCAGACCTGCGAGGTAAACATGACAACCATGGGACCAAAACATCAAGCGAATTATTGGACAGGGTTAGAAAACATATTGCGAGCATACCTCGAATTGAAAGTCATTATTTACGCAAACAGACGACAAGGGAATTTATAGAAGGTGGGAAAACATTAACCGATTTATATAGAGATTACAAAAAAGACTGCGAAATTGAAGGACTTGACTACGTGAAGCTACATATATATCGTAAAGTTTTTAAAGAAGATTTTAATATAAGTTTTTTTGTCCCTAAAAAGGATCAGTGTGAAGACTGTGTGGCTTATGAAAATGCGAACCTTGAAGAGAAAGAAAAAATGAATGAAGAATATACATTACATTTAAAAGAAAAAGAGTTAAGCCGAGAAGAAAAAAAACGAGACAAAGAATTAATTGATGACAATAACATAGTAGCATGTTATGATTTGCAAGCTATCCTGCAAGTTCCTAAAGGGGATGTTTCATCTTTTTATTATAAGTCAAGACTGAACTGCTTGAACTTTACAATTTGTGAGCTCAAAGCCGATTGTACTCATTGCTATTTCTGGACTGAAGTAGAAGGGCAAAAAGGTGCTAACGAAATAGGTTCTTGTGTATTTAAATTCTTACAAAAAAAATCGGCAACAGCATCGTCTGACCTCAACATAATTTTTTATTCAGATAACTGTTGCGGACAACAAAAAAATCAATTTGTTTTTTCCATGTATTTATATGCAGTGGCAAATTTGCCAAACATTGCCTCTATTACCCACAAATTTTTGATCAAGGGTCATACCCAAAACGAAGGGGATTCCGTCCATTCTATGATTGAGCGCCAGATAAAGAAGAAGCTTAGGTCAGGACCAATATATGTTCCTGATCAATATATAAGTGCTATTCGAGACGCAAAAAAAAGGGGCAATAAATACAATGTAGTGGAAATGGCACACCATGAGTTTTATGACATCAAAAAGCTGCAAGAATTCAAACTAACTAAAAATACGGAAGGGGGGGCCATAAAAGTAGGTGACATAAAAGTTCTAAAAGTTGAAAAGTCTGATTCTAACCATAACGTTAGAGTTTTTTACAAAACTTCATATTCTGATGAAACTTTTAAAGAAATTAACTTACTCAAGCTTCGACGGATACAACCTCAATTAGTGCCTTTGTATAATAATAAATTGCCATTAGCTGAAAATAAAAAGAAGGATCTGAAAGATCTTATTAAAAAGAACGCAATTTTGCCTTACTATGTATCGTCTTTTTACAATAATATTTTATAAAATGTTTTTTTTTTGTCATTTTACTTTAGAAAGTTTTTTATGTTTTGTTTTGTGAGAGATTTATTGTTAAATTTAGAAAAAAGCTGTATCTCAATAGAGATGGATGAGTAATTTAATTAGGACTCACAGAAGACTGTTTGCTTTTAAGTGATATTATTATTAACAGTGCCAAAATATTATTAAGTACCTAATGTTATTAGTTCTATGAGAATTTAAGAAAGATTTTCTGACAATTTATTTTCATTGTTTTGTAACTTTAATAAATAAGCATTATCTCTTAGAGATAGGATTAATTTAATTAGAACTCACTGAAGACTGGTTGATTTAAGTAATATTAACATAGTCTTAATATTTGGGCCAATTATTAAGTAATGTTATAAGTTTTTCTGTCAGTGTGATTTACAAACAAGTACATTTTTATCATTATGTGTGAGGCGAGGATGTTAAATTAATAAGTAATTATAGTTAATAAAGATGGTTGATTTCTGCAGTGGTAGTTTTAATTAAAAAATCATTATTTTAATTTTTGTTCCTTAAATTACTAAGAATATAGAGACATTTTAACCTAAATGTTTTAGATAACATATGAATGAATCTAATGAAAAAGTGACACTTTCAAAAATTTTGTGGAAAAGTGACACTATTTCTGGAGAAAAATTAAAATATTTCATAAAATAAATATAAATAACAGCTATAATTAATAACAAGGAGCACTAGGCTAGACACAAATAATATTATTCACTTAAAAAAATGTTTTTTTTTTTACATTTTGCACAATATGCAACTGTTTCTTTAATTAGTAACTTTAACATCATTTTCTGAAAAATCGTGTTTTTCGTTTAGTGACGGTTTGGTTATCAGTGTGCGATATGTTATATCATATGTTCGTCAAAATTCATTTGTATATTAAAAAAGGTGAATATTTTTTTTTTTAATTATTCATGTCGTACCCTAATTATTAAGTTTCCGATTAGAAAAATAAGGATGCCAGAGCCTAAAGATATAAAATGGTAGGAGCATTTCATTTATTAAGGATAAATGTATTATTAACGACATATGGAAGTGTATTAAAGGAAAGAAAAGGATTAAAGGAAGTGTAATCTTCGGAAGAATTTTTCGTTTTCATTCAGAGATAAAGTAGTGTCAGTTATCATGTGATAACTACTTTTAAATTAAGCTGAAACTGCATTAGAGTATAAGATTCCTTAGCAGTTTTACAGTTACTTTCTTCTAATTTTACGTTTGCAAAAGTGCAAGTGTGGGTAGTGTTAATAAAGGAAATGCAGAATAAAATATCCAGAAGTTTCTTGATCGAAGAATTATTATAGAATATATATTTGAAACAGCAACTATAAATAAATATTAAAACATGAAAACCTGTATACAGCAGAATACATTAAGGCAACTTAATATTTTAAAATATGACACGTCTAATACATTCCTAAGCTGTTTTCGATGTTAATTGGAGTGGTTATTAGTCCGCAAGGTGTGAAACAGCAGTTAGGATACCGCTCGCGTTTCATCAAAAACGGTACAGCGTTAATTTAAAAAAAACATTGCTTTAGTACGCTGACAGCTCTATTGAATGTT
>DWOW01000014.1:0-10463 GCA_018251355.1 Ampittia dioscorides camertes | reverse complement strand
TGGATGACTTCTGCAAAATAAATAAATTGTTTGATAAAATACTTTATTATGGGGTACCTATCTATAAATTGGTACATTAACATTACAGAAGAAAAATAAATATCATACGTGGTTGCAAAAAGCGTAAAGCTAAGTACATAGTGACGTCTTCAATTACATCTGAAAAATAAAGCAGTTATTTAATTCAACAAATTGTTTCAAATAAGTAATCGATATTTCTATTCACTCATTTTTACTTACCGTCCATGAGCGCTTGATGCTTCTCTGGTGGACATCTACCTACTCATTAAATTAAAAAGTTTGATTTCAATTTTTCTTGCCACCACAGGATCGGCATTTGTCACAGCTAATTGATCGGTGTTCTTTGGTTGGAGACTGTAATGTATTAGGTAAGTATACTTAAAGATTGATTACTTTAAACAGTTTTCTCATAAACATAGATATTAAATAGTAAGTACATTTCTGCTCCATCAGCGTAGGTTTTACGAATAGTTCCATGTCGCAGAAGCACGTTCGCGCCGTGTTCTTCCATGCGTTTGATGAGTATCTTAAGGGCTTCAGTCTTCTCACCTGAAAATTTAAGCTGGTTATATAAAAGCTTTGATGCGAAAGATACTTATTTGAGGAGTAAATTACTAACCTTGAAGCATAATATATGAGACAAGTAACTTTGCAGATTCAGAGATGACTCCTGTAAGAAAATGTTTAATAATAATTATGATGATTGAAATAACTAGTGACGTAGTTTTATATTTTGCAGTAGTTATAATTAGTCACACCTACCATCTGGTACCGATTTGGTGTAGTCCCTCGCTGCAACGTTGGCCATAAGAGTTTTAAGTTTTCCTTCCACAGACGACTGCAGAGTAGCGTCTGATCGTCTAATTTGGTCTTCAAAGTTAACTGATGCAAACTGAAAAATTAAAAAAAAAAATCAAAATCAAAAATATTTATTTTCGTCTACAATATATGTGGTAAACTTATACAGTGGTTGAGGCCACCCTTTGAGCATTTTATAGCTTGTGTTGGGAGGCCCCGCTCTTCTCTAATTATAAATTATATGCAGACTTAAATACTAGATACAGGGTTTTTTAAGCTTATTATTAAATCTTAGAAAATAAAGTTAGTTTTATATACTAAGTAAATGAGCTACTGTTGTGTGTGTTCTCTCTGTATGTGTGTGGGTTGTGTGTGTATGTTCTGTGTTTGTGTGTTTGTGTGTGTGTGTGTGTGTGTGTGTGTGTGTGTGTGATATGATTATTGCTTATACACATATTTTATAAGGTTTTCTGTATCATTGTAATTCAGAGGTAACAGCCATTTAGTAATGGCTCTTTTACATGTAAACTGTGTTAATTTATATATGTTTAGTCTTTTATTTAATTTATTATATATATTTGCGGATAGTGAGATGTATTGTCTTTTTGCGAATGCTGTTTTTGTGCGGCTTGCATAAACTATTTTATCTTTACGCCTACTACTGTGTGTTGTGGGATCAAACTTTATGGTTTTATGTAATTTAAGTGTTGACATTAGTATATATAGTTTTCTAACAGAAAGCACTTTACATAATGTATACAAGGCATCCGTCGGGAACCTAAAAGGCTTAAAGTTCATAACCTTTAGTAAACAACGCTGACCCCGTTCGATTTCAAGAAATTTTGTTTTGCTAGCTCCACCCCAGACACTTATACAGTAACTAATGACAGATTGAGCAAGGGTTACATATATTTTTGTCAACAGTTCCCTACTTGTAACATATCTAAGTGACTTGAAAACCCAAAGGATTTTTCTGATCCTTTTATTAACATGTTCTATATGTTGATGCCAAGATAAACGTTGATCTAAAATTACGCCTAAGTATTTTGTAGAATTTACCTTATTGATGATAGAACAATCACAGTTTCTATCATCGTTTGTATCACAAGTGTGTAATTTTAATTGGAAAGTGTTTTTTGGTTGGGATTTTCCACTAATTGCAAAGCAAAGGTAATTTGTTTTCGTGACATTTAAAGTTAAAAGATTGACATTAAGCCAAGTTGCGACTTTAGTCATGCCAGTTTCAGCTTCGTGTAATACTTGATCCCAAGTTATTCCTTGAAAAACAATTGCAGTGTCATCAGCGTAACAGAATACGTTAGCATTATCAATTTTTATATTTATTAGGTCGTTGATATACACAAGAAATAAAGTCGGTCCAAGGACTGATCCCTGCGGTACGCCATATGATATATCTAAATCTTGACTGATATAAGTTTCAATCTTAGCTCTCTGCTTTCGGCCAAAAAGATAATGTTTGAAAAGTTGCAACGGTATTCCCCTTATACCAATGGCTTCTAGCTTTTTTATAAGAATGGAATGAGAGACCGTATCAAAGGCTTTTTTTAGGTCTAAGAAAATAGCTAAACATTTCTTTCCTTTGTCTAAATTGTAAGTGATTAGATTAGTTAAGGACATCACTGCGTCTTCTGTGCTTTTATTTCTTCTAAAACCATACTGAGATGGAGATAAAATGTTAGATTTTTCAAGGTACTCGATTAAACGCCAATTAAGTAACTTTTCTATTATCTTTGCAATCACGGGCAGAACTGAAATAGGCCTATAGTCATTTATGTCGTCTGTCTTTCCATTCTTATAAACAGGTGTTACAATAGATAACTTTAATGGTGCAGGAAAAATACCTTTATTGAAACAGAGGTTTGTTAGATGCGCGATTATTGGTGCAAGTAACTCTTTGGCCATTTTAATAAACTTAGTTGGTATCAAGTCCCATCCGGGGGCACTTTCCGTCTTTAAAGATGTTATTATTAATTACTTCTTTTGGATCAGTTTCTAATAGGGCGAAGGATGATGACTGCATATGAGAACTGGTATGGAAAGTAATATTAGGGGCCTTATTTACCGAAATAGATTCTGCCAGACTATTACCAATGTTAGCAAAATAATTATTTACCGCGTTTATAGAGTCGTTTGGGGTGGACCTTAAATTTAATAAGTAGGTATTTGATGTTGTTTTTGATTTCATATGGGTGATTGAATTAATGGTATTCCATAGTGCTTTCGTGTTTTTTTCTTTTGCTTTAATTTCTTTTTTAAAATAATTGTTTTTTAATTTTTTTATAAGTTTGGTACAATGATTACGATATCTATTGAAAGTAATTTTAAGCTGTTCATTGTGAGGATCAGATCTAACTTTAGTTTGCATTTTGTTTCGATTTCTAATACACCGTAAAATTCCAGAAGTCATCCATGGCTTGATTGTACGTTTATTGTTTGTTAGATATTTGACAGTTTTGCTTTCTTGTAAGGTTTCAGACAAAATACCAATTAGTTTTTCCACTATACTGTCGGGGTCGTCGTGTAATAATAGTAAGGTTAAGTTTTTGTCCATAAGATTAGAGATAGCTTTATCATAATCGACGATTTCTTTGGTCTTAGATATATTATTTTTATTCTTTATTTTTACTAAACTCAAGAAAATTGTTAAATGATCTGTAATAGAGGTATTTAGTACAGCAATGTTAGCATTACTTTTGCTTTTATCAAATTTTAACATAACGTGGTCTAGGCAGTTTAATTGTCTAGTTGGAATTGTGTGACCTGCAGTTAAACCATATGTAGCTAGCATGTCAAGATAGTTTATTCTGTTATTAAGGTCAGTAGTATTTTCGTTAGTTTTTGGAATGAGATTTATATTAATATCTCCTGAAATAATAATGTTATTGTACGATTTAATTGTGTCGATGTGATTATCTAATGAATTAATAAAAGATACTGCATTGGAATTCGACGGAGATCTATATATACCTAAAACAATGTTATTGAAACCTCCACCTGCAGGCACGACGCATGTGTTAGTTTAGTTTAACTTCTGTCATTTTTGCTTTTAAGTTAGCTTTCACATACATAACTACGCCATCATTTTGGTTTAAGTTATAAGATGTAGCCAACGAAGAATAATTTGATAACTGAGGAATCGGTTTATTTTCATTTAGCCTGCACTCAGTGAGTATTAGTATATCAGGTTCGAAATTCAGTTGACACAAGGTCGTTTGGAAATCATCAAAATTGCTATAGATACTTCTAATATTTTGTGTTATAACGGTCAGATCTTTATGATTCACCGGTATGTATTTGCTCAATTGGTCAGTATCACATTGTACAGTATAGGCAACGTCAGTACTATCTATTTCATTTAAAGTGTCAAAAGTGCTAGACATTGTAAGTAGTAAGGAAACTCGAAAGTGTAAGAACAAAAGGCGGGTTATTTATAATTTTAATTATTTTAATGTAACTAATAATGTATCGATAAAGGTCTATTTTTAGTAAGTCATAAAATCTATAACTTATACTAAAAATCATTTTTAGGCACAAGTGTGTAAAGTGTAGGTATTTACTGAAGACTAACTGTCCTGGAAAGTGTAATTGTGAAGTGAATGTAAGTATTCGCTACGTGCAAAGTGGGTGGACGGGGTAAAGAGAACGATCGCTGCGCTTGTTGCGGCAAAAATGTGCAACAAAAGGGGCTCAGTCACGTCACATCAGTCAGTAAGCAATCAAACTTAATAATGTTGTTTTGAAATTTTTGAAAATAATGGGTCATTATTGTTGTTGTGTCGTAGGCTGCAAAAATAACAGTAGAAATAGTCAGTGCAAATTTTATATTTTTCCTAAGGCGGCCTGGAAATTCGATCAAAGATATAAATGGATGGCTGCTGTAAAAAGGAAAAAGTAAGTGATTAGATATAACCTAAAATTGCAATATTAATCAAATCTATTTCATTTGCGCTACATTTTTTAGAATATTAATTGAGTACCTAATTATTGTTTTAGTGTTGATGGTTCACCATGGTCTCCAAAACACGACGACAAAATTTGCAGTGAACATTTCATAGGAGGTAAAAAATCAGACGCGCAAGCAAGTCCGAGTTATGTTCCCACGATATTTCTTAAAGTATATCGACGGCAGAAGATTAACGAGTCACATGCATTAGCTAGATATACGCGCCTGATAAAACGAAGAACCACACATGTTGCAGACACCACAACAACAGAAGTCTCGGATACCGCGACAAATGAAATTATAATGGAAGAAGGAAATGAATTACATCAAACTCAACCTCCTCTGGTCAACCGAGAATGTCAAGTCAATATTTTCTCTGAAATTAATTTAAGAGAAACAACCTTTATTTGCAATAGATTCATTTACACTGATCGCTGTGATGCTGAAATTCAAGTAGATATAGCAATAACTTCAAGAATTGTAATGACAAATAATTCAAGCAAAAAAGATAAAAGCTGTGGCACTGTTAAAAAATCATTTCAAGACCAGTTTACTGAAACAAAAAGCCAAGAATTCGCTGGTTTTTCGTCAATAAATAATGACAATGACCTACTAGATCTTGCTGGATTGTCATTTAGTAATTTCGAATTTTTAATATCAAAATTAACTGTGATAAAATGTACAGTTTCAATGAAAGACCGTCTTCTAATTTTTTTAATGAAAATGAAAACTGGCTTAACATTTTCAGCATTGAGTGTGTTATTTGGTATACACAGAACTACAATTTCACGAATATTTTATTCTATCTTAAAAAATTTAGCTTCTGTCACTGCTAATTTAGTCTTTTGGCCGAATAGGGCCGCGATACGAGCAACAATGCCAGAGTGTTTCAGACCAGATTACATCAATACAAGAGTAATTATTGACTGCACTGAATTCAGAATCGAAGTACCATCAGCAGTGGATAATCGTGTTGTTTGTTACTCCCATTACAAAAAAGGATTTACTGCAAAAGTTCTCATAGGAATTACTCCCAGCGGATTTATTTCATTTAAATCCAAAGTAGCGGGTGGGAGAAAAAGTGACTCACAAATGACTGTAGAATCTGGCTTAATTGATCTTTTAGAAGCAGGAGATGAAGTTTTGGCTGATAAAGGTTTTCCAGCAATCAAAGAAGTTCTAGACAAAAGTGGTAAAAAAGTTAAAATTATTATGCCCCTTTAGTATAGCCGTGTGGGTGTTATGTGTCTTAATTATCGAATCGCAGCACTAATTTATATAGAAGAGGCAAAAAGCATGGAAAGTCAAAAGTCGGAAACACACAGTTTATTCCAAGACACACAGATGAAGATACACAGTTCACACAAGAAGGCATACACTAGGTACAGAATATAAAGTATACAAAAGGTGATAGATATTACGTTACACTACTGCGCGAAGAATTAAAGCCAAGCGTGCAAGCGGGCGACACAGTCAGTGCGCGTGAAAGCTGCGGGTCGACTGACTAGCTAGCAGCGACCGGTGAGCGGTAAAGGTGGTCGTTATATTAAATAGCTGATAAAAATAACGTTATAACATTTTAGCACCAACAGCTTATTATATAATTTTAACGAGATCTGCTATCTGCTTTTTAGAAATTTTGTAAATTATCATGTATGTCTCAAACATTTACCAACGACATCTATATTTTGACAACGCCTGAGCCAAAGTCTGAGCCTGAGCCAAGTACCTACAATATTCACGAGATGTCGCGGTTTCATATATTAAAATACAACGAACCTTTTTTGCGATTGTAATAACGTCTAAAATCAAATGTATATTAATGAATTACATTGTACGTTTTGTGCTAATGCTAATAATAAAGCAGATAGCAGAATGAATTTTAACGAAATAATGAATGATTGAAAACAAGACTAAATTATTAGATCATTTTTTATTGCTTCGGGAATAGGCTAAGCTAGTTGCCGAATGCGTTAAGTTTTAGCGTCCGTTTTCAATTGTGAATATTAAATAAAGTTAGTGTTTTAATTTACTTAATTTTGTAAATATAGTGTCTTGTCTTTGTATATAATTTGTAAATAGTACAAAATGCCTAAAGTAGGTCAAATTTGGAATTACTTTAACATTGTAGATTGTAATAATAAGAAAGCGGAATGTAATTATTGTAAAAAAGTTCTGTCATTTAAAACCACCATAACAAATTTAAAAACTCATTTAAAACAAAAACATTTGTTGGTTTTTGAGAGTCTTTGCAGTGCAAACAATGACGACATGAGACGTAAGTATACAGGTGTAATATAGATTTATCTACTTATTTAGTTATAATTATTGTTTTGTATTTTGCCAATAATACTATTAAGCATCGCACCATTTCCATTTTTCTAAGTTTAATAAGTACTCAAATTAAAGTATTTTTTGAGTCAATATACCTATTCTTCTCAATTGGGTTATTTGAAATTTTATTTTTTGACATTTGTCGTAGGTACTGTTACTAACTCTGGTGATGGGATCGGCAGTAGCAGTAACACTGATGGTGGTGGGATTAACCCTGGGTTACCTGCTTTGCCTTTTACCGCTCAAACAGATGCAGAACCTTCGACTTCAAGCCAGGCAGTTGTCATCGAGCGTTCCTCAAAGCAGCGTCCAATGTCTGCATTCTTGAAAAAAAACCTGACTAGCCAAGAAAAGGACCGCCTAGATAAATTGCTGCTTAACATGGTTGCTGTTGACTGTCAGCCGTTCAGCATCGTGGATGATGAGGGTTTTAAGAAATTTGTTACCGGATTAAACCCTAATTATGAATTGCCGAGTAGGAAAACGTTGTCCACAAATATGCTTCTTCGGGAATATGAGGCAAAGATAACAGCTGTCAAATCATTAGTTCACACTTATTGTTCTAGTATGTGCATAACGGTAGACTGTTGGACCTCTAGAACGATGCAGCCGTATTTGGCAATAACTGGACATTTTATAAATAACTCGTCACTTGACTTTACATCAGTTTTGTTGCAGTGCAGTCCCCTCGATGGTTCCCATACCGGAGAGAATATTGCTGCGGCAATCAAGCTGGCAACAGAAGAGTGGGGCTTATCTAACAAAATAAACTTTTTTGTCAGCGACAATGCCTCCAACATGGAGAGTGCCGCCATTTTGTTAGGCTGGCCACATTATGGGTGTTACGCCCATAAGCTAAATTTAGTGGCCCAAAATGCACTAGCGGTCCCAGAAATTGCAAGTACCATTTCCAAGGTGCAAAAAACAGTAGCACATTTCAAAAGAAGTTCTTTGGCCAAGGAAAAACTGGTTAAATACCAGATATGCTCGCAAGGTGTAGCTGAAGGTAATGCATTGACGGTAATAATATCCATACCTACAAGATGGAATTCAACATTTTTGATGTTGCAGCGATTTATATTGCTCCAGGAAGCAATTAGGGCCACAGTGCCAAACTTAAACGTGGATTTGCCGGTGATTCCGTTAGAAGAATGGAAATGCATCGAACAGTACTGTGCTATACTGAAGCCTCTTTATGAAGCAACCCTAATAATGAGTGCAGAACATTATTTGACTGCTAGCAAGGCAATTGTGATTACACAAGGGTTGTTGGCGGTTTACCAAGAAATGTCGCAAAATACTGATTATTTCTTGCCCGTTAAGTCGCTCATAAAAACAATATATACTGGCCTGAGAAATAGATTTGGTACGTTGGAAAGAAATTTGTCAATAGCAGTGTGTACGCTTCTGGATCCTCGGTTTAAGGCATACGGATTCCAAAATGAAGAATCAATCACCTCAACAAAAAATTATATTACTGAACTGATTTTATCGGATGTCAATTTTCAATCCGAAGATGTACATCCGCCACCATCACACTCAGCTACAGCTACAGCGCAACCTTCTTTTTCGTTGTGGAGCGTTTTTGAGAAAAAAGTCTCAACGTCTTTGGAACCTCGCTCAGCTCGTACACAATTAAACGAGGAATTCGATATGTTCCTAAACCATGGTTTGATTGGCAGAGAAGACTGCCCAATAAAGTGGTGGCGAGATCACCGAACACTTTACCCAACTCTGCATGATTTTTTTATTAAAAACTGTAATATAATTGTAACATCTGTGCCCTGCGAACGCGCCTTTTCTAAAGCAGGACACATCATAAGCGATAGACGCACACGTCTTACAACAAGTAAGGTGACAAAACTAATGTTCCTCCATGGAAATAAACACATTACTTAAATATTGAAAATGTTAAAAATAAAATGTTCATACTAAATTAAAAATATTTATTTACACTACCTACTCCACCCAGACAGGATTGTCAAAGTATGTAGGAATATTCTGTTCACAGATTTCAGTCGTGTTTTAATTTTTTAAAATATACATTATATAAATTAGTTACCTACTTAATTTTTGTTATCATACATATAAATATTTACAAACAATAATTAGCAAAACGACAATATTTTGTATTAGTAGGTATTCATCTTGATTTCTTAACGACGAAACAGAATAACAGGACGTTTATAACGACATCATTTGCATTTATTTATTATCACAGCCTTTAGTTCAAACGCCAAACGTTAAAAGCGGGACTGCGAAAACAACAGGTCCAACGTAATGCTATATTATAGCATAAAAAATAATCTGCTATAATTTTTTAGCATTTCGTTATAACGCGTTGTCGATTTATAGCCGTTGTGAACACGACTAGTGAGCGGTGAGGTCCCGCTCTCGCTCGCGTGACGTAGCCACTGTACCGGTTGCGCGGGCGCAGCGGCTCCCCCCCGACTCGATATATATAACGTGACTGCGTGTACGTGTTTGTTAGGTTTTAATATATGCACGATAAATTTAATATGTAATATGAGTGAGTAATATATAAGTAAATAATTATATAAGTGAATCTGTGTAATTTAAAAATGGAATAGAAAGGATAGTGTTACATACAATATATATAGAAAAATATTACAAACATATCTTTGTGCCTACAAACCTTTTCACTATAAAAACAAGCTTTAATAACCTGTAGGTAACGATCATTCTTTTAATATGTGGGTGGTCTGATAAACTTGTGCGCTATTTCTAAACTTATTAAAAATAACGTAAGTATGAATCTTAAAAAGTATAAAACCTTCGCCTAATTACATTAATTCCGACGCAGAATATTAATTTGTGTTGAGTACAGTTTGTTATCCTTAATCTTGGTCGTGGATAATTCAATAAAGTATTAAAGGTAAGTATTTTTTATAAATCTGGCTTAGTAGAGATGTTGGTGCAACGATTGCATGAGTGTTTGTTTAACGTGTATCCCTAGGCGACGCATGCGCTGTTGCCAATTAAATCAGAAAATAATAAATTCTAATCTATAGATATGTTATAATGAGAGCCAACATTATCGTCGTAATATTGACTGCATTACTTTTTGTGTTATTGTGTTATAACACGTTGGACATAATTACAATAAATACCTTGTTACATCAATAAATAACTGCTTTAATTTATATATAATTGTTTTGTATGATTGTTACAATTGTATTATATATTATTGGAGAATATATTAACACAATTTAACAAATAATAAAGGTGAAAACTCCCTTCATATCAAACAAAGCTGCTGCAGAAGAAATGATTATACGTTAGAAATAGAGGGGCGGTATTCCTTTTCTGGGCAAACTAAATTGGT
>DWOW01000013.1:0-10489 GCA_018251355.1 Ampittia dioscorides camertes | reverse complement strand
GGGACTCCGTATCTTGTAGCGGCAACAGATTTTTTTTTCCTCTTCTTACTTCTTGGATAGCCATTTGTTCTTTTATGTAGGCTTTCTTAGTGCCGTTTCTAAGATGAAAATAAATTTGTTAGATTAGAAATACGTTGAACCTATTATGGATACCTAGTCATGGACAGTAATGTCCATTATTGGAAAGTCTTATAATTTATTGCAGATTGCTAGAGAAACTTGAAGATATACTAGAACAGATATATGATAAATGAAAAAAAAATAAAATAAGGAAGTTAGCTTTATAGACACGCTGTCCATGATTGGTGTACGTGCTTATATAATATCCAGTTATGGACACCGGTCGTTTTAGGATTATAATGCCAATTGTATTTTAGGTTATAATATAAAAGTAATGTATTACCATTGATAAATCACTAAATATTATGAATTTCGAAAACGACAGTACACCTGACACAAAATAAGATGTTAAATATACTTACTTCCCGGCACCAAGTTACACCGCGTAACTAACAACCGTTATGGCCACAATCATAATGGCTGTTGGCTGTCAAAAACAGTTGGTATGTACAGCTAAAATATTGACACTACTAAAATATTGACTGACCGGTGTTGACCATTACCTTAGTGTGTAAAGTTTGATCCCATATTTGACGGGTTTTGCTTTCATGTACTGATAGAAAGGACATTTTCCTCGAAAACCAACCATCATCTCATCGATTAAACGTTCTCTCCCACTGTATGTGACAAACGACGGTTTTGTGTAAACATATCTATAACTTCTTTTACTGGCGCAGCTTTGTCTAGCGTACTTTTACGGATGCCTCTCGTATGGGATTCAGCTGACGGAGTAATATATTAACAGTTTTCATATAATAAACCCAGTGGGACCGCTTCTCCTCAGTTAGTTCTTTATCAAGCGCGGACCAGGCCACTTATTTCAATATAACTACTACTTATTGATTAAATTAAAGTTCTTTTAAGTGAATCGTTCTTTTTTTAAAAAGACTTCAGTGCGGCACCCCGTAATATTTGGTGGCAGCTTAAGGGATTTAAAAGAAGAAAAATCCTCGGAACGTCTCCGGTTCGAAGTTAAAGTGAAAGTGAAAAGTGTCTAAGTGACCAGTGGATATCTGTTCATCTGTTCTGTGCCGCATCTTTCCGCCCTGCATCACTGTATCCTGACAGAAACGACTCACCTGGTTCTACTCCACTGCATCCTCTCCGTGACGTCACAAAGAAAGGCTCACCTGGCCCCGCATCCATCACTGCATCTACAAGGAGAACTCACCACTGCATCCGCCGGTTCCTGTAAAGTATTTATAATACTTACCATAGTTCCTGTTGTGTATTATGTCTTGGAGAGCCTGCACCGTCGCCGCTTCACTCCTGTAAGTCCTATGAACATTAAAGTATTTCCAAAAACTTAAGTTTCGCCAGTGTTAACAAAAGTGTATTAGACGTCAAGAACTAAGCTTATCATCTCTATTCGAATTCTACGAAGCCCAGCGAGACATAACAATCGTTATCGCTCGCACTGTGTGTCGACGTACTTTTATTCAAACTTTGCGAACATCATTTTTACACCGTGTATAATTATCATTGTATATTTTATGTGCAAATTCTTTCGTGTGTATTTTCTAATTGCATTATTTTGGTGCCTATTGCGATCAAAATAATTTTTAATTTATCATGCCAAAAACTAGTAAAACGGAACTCTTGGAAAAATTAAACATAGAAATCCCAGAAGGATTAGAGATTGCACCATCACCCACTAATCTTACACCGAACAAACCAAACTTAAAAACACAAACCATGTCACACACAAAAGATATTGACTTAAACACCCTATTCAAATTTATCAAAACATACAACGGTTCCAGGGACACACTTAATTCATTTATAATTAATTGCAGTAACGCAATTGACCTTGCTTCGGAGACTCAAACTCCTATTCTATTTAAATACATTTTAAGTCAATTGGAAGGTAAGGCGGAAACAGCCACCTCCATTAAAGAATTTTACAATTGGGAACAGTTAAAGCAATTTCTAAAAAATCAATTCTCGGATAGGAAACACTATTCCCATTTACTCACTGAACTGCAGGAGAGTAAACAAGGAACTGGTGAGAACGTTAGTCAATTCGCCCTTAGGCTTGAAACCTACTTATCTCAACTGCTCACTGAGATCTCCCTAGCCAATCATCCAAGCTTGGAGATTCCAGGCCGTACAGCTGCTATGGAAGATCTCGCACTGCACCACTTTATCATAGGCCTTAAGCCCAATCTTTCACTCACTGTTAGGTGTAAATCACCCCAGTCCTTAAACGAAGCTATTAATATTGCCATCTGTGAGGAACGTCTATTACAGACAGTATATCGCAAACCTCAGATAGATAAACCATTTAAATCTAGGGAACAATACCATCAATCAGGTCAAAAAACAACTACACAACGCGAACGACTAAATTTCCAAAATGTCCCAAATAACTACAATCCTATTCCTACTTGCCGTTATTGCAAAAATGTAGGACATACTATCGACCAGTGTCGGAAACGTATGTACAATAATCGAAACCGTAACAATGACCCATCTACGTCAGGGTATAAACCCCGAGTCAATTTTATCAACGAAGACCTTTCCATAGATGAAACAGACAATCAAAAAAACGAATAAGCGTCTCGTATCGGTGTCGTGCGAGACACCAACCACATTTAGAATCCGACGCCACTGCATCCACTATTTCCCCTGTTTCCACTGTATCCGCTGTATCCACTGTATCCGCTGTATCCACTGTTTCCGCTGTATCCGCTGTTTCTGCTACATCCGCTGTATCCCCCACTGTATCCACTGCTTACACAACACCAGCGAGTGCATCTGTCGAACTGTCAACAACAACTACTGGAAATATCAGTAACGAAGTCATTAGAAATACTACATTATCTGACTCTAACCTAACTTATTCCAACAAATGTCCCGATACCAAAATCTACGAAATCAATACCAACCCTAATAAAGTCCTACTACCACATATCTTAGTTGAGTCATCCGTTTCCGATGTACCTCTGTCCTTACTCATAGACTCCGGATCCGTAGTTAGCCTTATTAAACTCAAAAATATAAAAAATATACCAAAACTTGCCAGTGAAAAAATAAATCTCAAGGGTATAGATCCTGTAGAATCCACAACCGAGACCTTGGGTCATTTTATGATGAAAATAAAATTAAACGATACCCTGAACAAGTCTATTACTCACAAATTCCATGTAATAAAAGATATTGACCTTCCCTATGACGGTATAATCGGCACGGACATGCTTAACCAATTTGGTTGTAACATTGACTATACAAAAAATATTTTAAAATTAGGTGGAACCAATGTTAAACTTCTATTTCATGAACCTATCTATAATATACCTGCCAGGTCAGAAATGATAATCGAATGCTCCGTATCCAACCCTGAAATCAAAGAGGGAATTATCCTAAACAAACCTGAAATAAAAAATATTCTTGTCGCTAATTGCCTCGTAAAAGTAAAAAATAATAACAGGATAAACCTCTCAGTTATCAATATATCAGAATCACCTATCTCGCTGAATTCTAACCTCAATGTTACCCTAACTCCTATAGAAGTAAATATTGAAAATTCTGTTCAATGTTACACTATTAACAATATCAATTATCCCAATTCATACGAGCGAACCCAACAGGTACTCAATCATCTTCGCGTATCACACTTAAACTCCGAGGAAATCGATGCTATTTACGACTTATGTTCCGATTTTTCGGACATTTTCCATTTAGAAGGTGAAAAACTCACCCACACTGATGCTATTAAACATTCAATAAAAACCAGTCCAGCAAATCCTATTCACGTAAAATCTTATCGTTTCCCTGAAATACACAAACAAGAAGTTCACAAACAGATTAGTCAAATGTTAGACCAAGGCATCCTTGAACCCTCCAAATCACCATGGTCTGCCCCAATTTGGGTAGTTCCAAAGAAGTTAGATGCTTCTGGTCAAAGGAAATGGCGCATCGTTATCGACTTTCGTCAACTTAACGATATTACCATTGGAGATACTTATCCTATCCCTAATATTAACGAAATTTTAGATCAATTAGGTTCAAGTAAATACTTTTCAACCCTTGACTTGTCTTCTGGGTTTCATCAGATCCTTGTGGAAGAAGAAGACAAACCAAAAACCGCATTTTCTGTCCCCGAAGGACACTATCAATTCACCCGCATGCCTTTTGGGCTAAAAAATGCACCTTCCACGTTCCAACGTCTCATGAACACCGCCTTATCCGGCCTCCAAGGTACTCGTTGTTTCGTATATCTAGACGACATTGTTCTATATGGTTATGATTTGCATACAGCAATAAATAATCTTAGATCTGTCTTTGAGAGACTGAGGGAATATAATCTTAAACTACAACCCGAAAAATGCGAATTCTTACGAAAAGAAGTCGCATATTTAGGCCATATCATTACTGAAAAAGGAGTTAAGCCAAACCCAGAAAAAATAAAAGCTGTCGTTGAATTTCCTAAGCCTAAAACTCCAAAAGACATAAAGTCTTTTCTCGGGTTAGTCTCTTATTACCGCCGGTTCATCCCTGAATTTTCTAAAATCGCTAAACCATTAACTCATTTACTAAAAAAGGATAATCCGTTCTTATGGCAGAATGAACAACAAGTAGCTTTCGATCAATTAAAAACAAAATTAACAACCGCTCCAATCCTATCTTACCCAGATTTTACTAAACCCTTCATATTGTCTTGCGACGCATCAAATCATGCGATAGGCTCCGTTTTATCTCAAGGTCCTATAGGTAAAGATAAACCAATAGCGTTTGCGTCTCGAACATTAAATCGCAGTGAGAGTAATTATAGCACAACAGAGAAGGAACTCTTAGCTATCCTATTTGGATGTAAAACCTTTAGACCATACTTGTACGGTCGTCAATTTCAAATTATCACTGATCATCGTCCCTTGAAATGGTTATTTAATCATAAGGACCCCTCAAGTAAACTTCAGAGGTGGAGATTAAAGCTGGAAGAGTATGAATATGAAATCGTCTATAGGAAAGGTAGACTCAATGCAGCTGCAGACGCGCTTTCACGATATCCTTCCGATGACCCTGCTCTTGTCAACATTATCGGTACAAAACCCTCAGATCTCACTCTGAATCCAAATCCTACAAATCCAGATGGAAACTCACCTTCTGCTATTCCATCAACTTCTAGGGAAGCCGAGCACGTCGAACCACAAATTCTATTGAGTTCCCCAAATCCAGATGAGTGGAACTTACCTTTTCTAGAACCCTTACAACAGCTAGAGACATTCCCAAATCCCGAAAATTCAAACCTAAGTCCAGAAAGTAATACTACCTCCAATCCTAATATTAATCGAAATAATGATGATATTGATCCGGGTAATTTTAATACTAATTCAAATAACAATAATTCTAACCCTAATAATAATGTATTTAGTCCTAACAATATTGATACTAATCTTAACCCCCCTAACCCTAATGACGACTTATACTCAGATTTACCAACTCTTGAAGAACTTCTCAATTCCCCTACTGGTACATATACCAATGAGGACCCACTGAATCTAGATACTTATCTTGAAGTCCTGAATCCTAATATTAACCCCGGTGATCAACCAATACCAGACACTTACTTGGACAACATCTTAGACCCTAATACTAACATAAGCAATGGAAATGACAACGCAAACCTACCCAACCCCGACATACCTCGCGATTCTTACTCCAAATACTTGAAAATCATTACCGAAACACAATTTAACAGTAATGCTACAGTTCTAGAATGCAATGTCAATATACTCAAAGGTAATTGTAAACATATTGTAATACCTACTTCTGTTGACCTCGATGCTGCTAACCCAAATGTAGAAGAAATTCTAAGTGAAGTAGAGAATTCCACAGATTTATTGAATAGAGAAAGATCTTTACATTCATATCTTTCATTCGAAAATAAAGGAAAAACTATATATTTCCTTTTTACAAAAGTTAATCACTTCGATAACTGTTCTTTCGAAGACATCTATAAGTGTCTAAATAATTTAAAACATCATATTCAACAAAAGGTGCCAAGGGAAGAAACTCTTGACTTAGGAATTACAGATTTCCGCAACCCTTTTGATAGACACAATTGGCCAAAATTATACAACATGTTCACCTATATTTTTCACGACACTAAAATATCTGTTCACATATATCATGATCTCCTTATATTCCCAACTCCTACCGAAATACCAAAAATATTGCGAGAAAACCATGACATTCCAATCGCAGGACACCTAGGCATAGCTCGCATGCTAAACCGCATAAAAGAACGTTATTCTTGGAAAAACATGCGATCAGATATCGAAACGTATGTAAAAAAATGTTCTCAATGTCAAAGCAACAAAGCTCTTAGACAAATAAACAGATCACCGATGCAAATCACAACAACTTCAACCAAACCCTTTGAGAGACTAAGTATCGATCTTGTAGGACCACTTCCAGAAGCAGGACTACTTAAACTAAAATATATCTTAACAATGCAGGATGATCTAACAAAATATTCCTTAGCTTACCCAATCGCAAACGCTACTTCAGAAGATACATGTGAGTGTCTCATCCACTTTATATCCCTATTTGGGATTCCAAGAATGATATTAACAGACCAGGGCACAAACTTTACCGCTGAAATGTTTAAGAAAACCTGCGACTTCTTAAAAATAAAGCAACTCTGGTCATCTCCCTACCACCCTCAGACACAAGGCGCTCTTGAACGTAGCCACTCAACACTTAAGGAATATCTTAAATCTTACGTCAACGACGACCACACTAACTGGCACAAATATGTATACACAGCCATACTAACCTACAATACATCCGTACACGCATCTACCAATTTTACCCCTTACGAATTGCTTTTCGGTCACAAACCTTTTATCCCTGACTCTATCTACGATACTCAAACCCAATTAACATATCCAGAATATATCAAATTTTTACATCATCGCTTAAAATTATCCCGAGAGAAGGCTCGCGAGAATATTCATAGGTCAAAAGAAAGATCTAAACAATACTACGACAATCATTCACGCAAAGTCCAGTACAAAGTCGGAGATTATGTGTATGCTAAAAATCATGTACGACTTCGCAAAGCCCTCTCACCAGTTTGGAAAGGACCTTACAAAATTATGAAAGTCCACGGTAACAATACTTTGACCTTATTAATTAATCGACGACATGTGAAGTATCACTTCGATGAAGTCAAACATGCTAACGTTGATCCGAATAACACAAACTAGATTTAATAAATATTAAATATATAACTATATTCCGATATACATAACATTAAACTTGATATACACTTTTAACTTCATTATATAAAATCTTATATTTATCTAATTTTATTTACATTAGATTATATCGTAGACTATTAATTTAGTTATAATTTTATAATCATTACTATTAATTCTTACACAATAATTTTTCTTTATTATTAATTACAGCCTAACAATACTTTGTCACGGACAAGTTCATGATGGAGAATTCGTCCAACGAATTAAATCAAGCCCAGGAGTCTATTTTAACCCCTTAGGGTCTATAAGATTAATCAATGATTATTTTCACGTAATCATACCTGTAAATATAGAATATATCAAACCTCATATGAATAACATCAAAAGTGTCCTTTATACATCTCAACATTTATGTCACAAAAACAATGAAATCGACCTCTCAGAGTGCTCTAATATGTTCAAACCCCTAAATTCCATGTTCGAAGATCTTATGCGTGATTACTATTCCTTGTCTCATTTAATTCCTTCAAAATCTAAGAGATCCGCTTGGTTTTCCGGTATTGGCACTATCTTTAAACATGTGTTTGGAACAATGGACGAAAATGATGCAATTAGATATAATGCTGCAATCCAAAAGCTAAAAGCTAACGATGGAAAATTAACCGAATTAGTAAAAGAAAACATACTTATTTCGAAATCTGCTATATCCGATTTTAATGAAACTATCATACAGATGAATAGAAATGAACAACATTTAAATGACGCACTAGAAAACCTTTCTTATAAAATTACCAACCTAACCGCTACAACGGGTTTACTCACATTTAGAACAACAGTTCAAGAAATGCTGAATGTGCTCCAGTCGAGCCTGTTAAATTTATCGTATAAATTAGAAGATATTGTCAATGCTATTTTATTTGGTAAAACGAATACCTTACATCCTTCAGTTGTAACACCTAAAGATTTGTATGAAGAACTTATCGCAAATTCTAAGTATGTACCGAAATTCTCCGAATTTCCTGTTAATTTAGAATTAGAAAATACTAACATGATTATGAAACTGTCGAAAATATCGTCATATATCATTGATAATGTATTAATATTTACTGTAAAAATTCCTCTTGTAGCAATTTCCAAATTTCACTTATATAAAACAATTCCTATTCCTCTACCTCACGATAATTCCTCTCCAAATTCCTTTGCCCTAATTATACCTTCTTCAAATTATGTATCCATAAGTGAAGATAAATCCAAATATTGTATTCTCGATAGTTTGAACGATTGTAAAGATATAAATCAAGATGTTTTTATTTGTTCAAATTTAGAAGAACATGATATAAAAGAATACCCTATATGTGAGACCGATATCATGTCTAAAATTTTGTCATCTCTTCCAAAATATTGTAAAACGAATTTCGTGTCAGGAAACATACATTTTTGGCAAATTCTGGGAAATAACAGATGGATTTTTACACATTCTACCCCTACAAAGTTACATATTAATTGTGAATCTACTAGCTTCGATATAACTTTGTTAGGTACTGGCTTTGTTACATTAAAACCTAATTGCAATGGTTACTGCGATAACTTTAAATTAATTTCCACTGTAGTCCCTAGTATCAGATTAAACGAGGTATATTCTGATTTTAACCTCATTAATGACTCTTGCTGTAATGTACGCACTTTCCAAAAATTTAATTCATCTACTACTCCTTTTAAACCCCTAGAATCTAAGATAAATTTAAGCAATTTCATGAAACTCAATTCGAGAACCAATGATGTTTTACAAGTAATTGATAAATTAAATACTAATGAAAGTTCTGAATATGTATCCTCTCTATCAATTTTATACTATATCTCTTTTTCTTGTTTTGTTATTTTTATAATCTATTATTTTTGTAAATGGAAATGCGTGGCACTTTATCATAAATTAAAAGTTACCTCTTCAACTACTATCCCTGAGAATTCTGTTGAAATGGAAAATCATGTCGAAAGGATAACTGAACCTCACCCACGTTTACGGGTACAGTAATGATTTTTGTAAACTTCACGGATTTACCCTGTAAGTTTACACTTAGTCGGGGGGTTGTTACGGATGCCTCTCGTATGGGAATCTGCTGAACAGAGTAATATATCAGCAGTTTTAATATTATAAAACCAGCGGGATCACCTCCCCTCAGTCAGTTCTTCCTCGCGCGCGGACCAGGCCACTCATTTCCATATAATTACTACTTATTGAGTTAATTAAAGTTATTTTAAGTGAATCGTTCTTTTTTTAAAAAGACTTCAGTGCGGCACCCCGTAATAGAGCGTTCCCGCTTATGCGTGTCATTACGAAACAGTTTGTGTTAGTGGAAAGGATTTGGAACACGAGATCATGAACGTTAAGGTTATTTTTATTTTACTGTTTATTTCAAATTAAAGACGTTTTAATCTGAAAAGTTACAAGTTGAAACCTCGCTTTTGTTTGATATTACTTATAAATGCTCCACTACTGTGAACATAGAACGCATGCCATCATTCCATAAAGTAGTAAAATTTTAACCTTAATTTTAGAAAGACATATTCCAGAATAAACTGGCGTATGGTAAACTGGTAACGAGTCTATTTTGAGCCACGCCACTGTAAAAATAAGGTTAAAATAACATTGCCTTGAGAGAAAAAAGGTAGGTACCTACTCTGACTTTACTTATACATGTAAAATAATGGCCGTACTCTGATATTAAACCACCTGGCACCTAGTACATCAAAACAGACGTTAAACTTCTGAAAATCAAATTTCGTAGGATTAATAATTCTCTAAACGGAACCAGAAGCATAATTCAACAAAATCCGCTCCTACATTTCTCCCTAATTAGCGTCCGTCTGTACTGAGGCCGCAACTAATCCGACATTTATAAACTGGGACAGTTTTATGGACCGGAAATGCACTTTATATAAAAGAAGGCTTTGAAAAATTGTGTAAGAGAGCTTAAGAAAACTTAATTCTCGTCTCTGGTGTAAAGTTCCTTTAATAGTGGCTTGTAAGGCCGAGAATATAAAACACGGAATTATAGTTAGTAGAACCAGTGTAGTTCTTTTTTTTATTTCTATTTCTTTTGTTTTTTATCTTGATAGACAGACGTAAAAGCAGACGGGCCACACAGGTGGAAAGTGGTCAC
>DWOW01000012.1:0-10771 GCA_018251355.1 Ampittia dioscorides camertes | reverse complement strand
GTTGCTGCAACCAGCTTCGTCTTGACCGCTGTATTGCACTTCACACGCCCCGTACTCCAAAATCGTCTTATTTTAAAATACAATGGCGCGCTGACACCACCCCGTCGCATGTGGCGATGCCGTCGTCGTCGTCGATTCCGATTCACGTACCTCCGCCGCTTTAATTTTTATCCCGGACGAGCCCCCAAATTTTGTGGGAGGCGTGGATCGAAATAAAATGTGTTTGTCTTCAATTTTGCATTTATTTTCAGTACTTAACACAGCACACAAGTTACACCCGTAATAGCCCATTCGCCATCTTCCTTTTTTACTAGTCACCAGTCATTCCTCCGTTCGTTCCATACATTCATTCCTCTCTTCCGCTTCCTACCAGTGTTGCAATCCCACACTCGGCCATCCTACAGCATGGATGCCCTCAGCCATGCCCGTTCACTCTCCTTACATTCACACAAACATTCTAAAATTAACTACTACTATCTTGTTACAATACAATTTTCCTTTCAAGCGACTTACTCTAGGATTTAAAATTATCATGTTCGAAACAAGGGAATTTACTTAACAATAACCAATACTAAATTACATCTTTTTTAGTTTCTTAACTTACATTTACAGATTACAATACTAAAACAAATTATTTTAAAGTAACCACTGATCACAAGTATAACCTAAACAACAACAACATACAACTTAATTTACAAAAATAACTACTTCATCACATCATTACATTAGGCATAACTTATTAAATTCACATTGTAAGTATCTTATAGGTTATTACACAGACAGTTAACAAAAAAAGATGGTCAATCAATCCCCCCATGAAGTAAAACTAAAAACTGATAATAACAAAATAGAAACTGAATAAAAAATGGTTTGTTTGGCAGGTTGCATACTTACAAAGTAAAGTATTGCGCTAGTCACCGGAGTAATTAGTGTACTCAGGCCATGGTTTCATGTTATCTGCACTACTAGAAGTTTTAGCCGGACCTTCCTTTGAGCTATCTAGTTTGGCTACATCATAACGATCATTCCTCTTAACTTTCGTTACTAAATATGGCCCGAAGAATTTTTCTTTCAATTTTAAGCCTGTTCCAAACTGTGTGCGTTTTACAGCTACTCTATCTCCTTCCTTGTACTTCACGCTCCCTTTTCTGTTCTTATTGTAGCTTCTAGCATTTTCTTCTTGAATTTTTCCTATATGGGCCTTGGCCGTCTGCCTTAGCTCTTCACGTTGATGCATGTAGTTGCCTATATGTTCCTGCTGCAGTAATGCATGCATTTCAATATCTTCACTAGTTCTCATTTTAATTCCCGTCATCAATTCAAATGGAGTCATTTGAATACTTCTTTGGTAAGTGCTGTTCAATACCCTTTGTAAGCGACTAACATGTTTGAACCACTGTGATTGATCTGAAATACAAAGCTTGGTTAGAACAGATATAATTGTCCTATGGATACGTTCAACTTGTCCATTGCCACGTGGTACACCAGTTGTAATAGTTACATGTTCTATATTTTCTGTATTACAGTACTGCTCAAAGTCGTTGCTAGTGAAACAGGTACCACGATCTGTAATAATACGGAGAGGGTTACCAAAGGTTTGTTGGTGAATCCTTATCTTGTTAAGAGTCTCTGTAGTAGTGGTGCCTTTTGTAGGGAATATCCACACAAATTTGGAAAATCCATCAACTATAGTCAGAATATAATTATACTGTTTCCTCGTCGGTGTCAAAGGGCCTATGTGGTCACAGTGTAGAGTATGTAATGGCAAGTCATGTTTATCAATACTGTGCAGAAATCCTTCTTGACGTCCTTCTTTTCTTGAAGCTAATAAACATGGTATACAGGTCAGCAAAAATTCTTCTATTTTTCTATTTAAATTTTTTATATAATAGTCCTTACCAACCAACTCAATCATTTTCTTTTTTGAAAAATGTCCTCTCTCATGCACTCTTCTGATAATTTCTATTTCCATGTTTCTAGGTATTACCAGCTGCTTCTCCAAACCTTTATATAGTACACCATTTTCCAACATATAGTCACCGTAAGACTTTTCCTGTAAAATATCTTTAATAGCTTTTAAACCTTCATCAAGATCTTGAGCATGTCGTATCTCATCGTTAATATTTACCAATAAAGAAACATATGGGTTGCGGCTCAATGCATCTGTATGCTGCATTCTGCTGCCAGGTCGATGTTCAATCTCATAGTCATATTGACTTAATAAAATAACCCATCTGGCTACTTTAGGTGTTAAATCTTTCTTCATTAAAGTCATCTTAAAGGCTTGACAATCAGTCACTATTTTGAATTTAATGCCGTACAAATAGTGGTGAAACTTTTTTATACCTTGAATGACTGCCAGGGCTTCTAATTCATAGCTACTATATTTGCTCTCAGCTTCTGTTGTCCTTTTGCTCATATAATAAGTAGGATGTAATTCGCCATTTGCATTTCTTTGTAATAAAATAGCAGCATATGCTACACTCGAAGCATCAGTATGAAGCTCCGTGGGAAGTCTGGGATTGAATATAGACAAAACTGGACTGCTTCCCAATTTTTGTTTCAAGATATTAAAAGCTACTCTTTGTTCCTCGCCAAAATAAAAGTCACTACTTTGTTTCAATAAATCTGTCAATGGTTTTGCAATAAGAGCATAATTTTCAATGTATTTTCGAAAATATGAGGTTAAACCAATAAAACTATGTAACTGTTTCAAATTAGTTGGTTCTGGGTACCTTACAACTGCATCAGTTTTATCCGGAGCTGGCTGTACTTGTCCAGCCTTCACCAAGTGTCCAAGGTACTCAACTTGTTGACTTATCAGTGTAGCTTTCTTCCAATTTATCTGTAAGCCGTAATTGGACGCCACTTCAAGCACATTTTGAAGTCTTTGTAACGCTTGTTTTTCATCAGCTGCATAGATGAGCAAATCATCGATGAAGATAGTCATCTCCCCTCTAGCTATTAGTTCTCTGAAAATAATCGTCACAAATCTGGAAAAATACTTAGGGCAGATACACAAACCAAATGGTGCTCTGAGGAACTCGTATTGCCCATGATGCGTCACAAATGAGGTATACTTGATAGACTCCTCACTTACAGGCAAATGAAAAAACCCATTTTTCAAGTCTAGCACACTGAAATATTTTGCGTCTTTTAATTTATCTATCAAATCCTCTATCACTGGTAAGGGATACTCATCTTTAACAATTTTTTTATTGATGTCTCGGTAATCCACACAAACACGAACAGCGCCATCCTTTTTCTTTACTAGCACTAAAGGACTAGAATATTCTGAATAGCTTACCCGAATGATCTTATTTTCCAACCACTCAGTTACCTGGTTTTCTACTATTTCTTGTTCCTTAAGAGAAAGACGTCTGGGACGGTGAGAGATTGGTATGTCGTCTTTGAGCACAATCTTCAATTTAATTGGGGCTTCCTTCACCTGCACTGGCCGGTAACTCTCAACACACTGCATGACCTCCTGCTGTACACTAGGGCTGCAATTTGGACCTAAAACAAAGTAAGAACATGCCACACAATCTATACTCCTAACCCAAGAATCATCCCCTTTATCTAACAAATGGATTGACCCTTCTCTAAAAACCACTGTGTAATAATTTAAAAACTCTTGCCCCAAAATAACTGAATAAGGCATCGTGCCATTAGGTACAATATGAAACGTAACATAACTATTTCTTCCGTCTATCGTTATAGGTAAGATACATTTCCCTAGCGAACGAATTTTACACAAACCAAGTCCCGTCAATAATATAGTAACGTCGTATTTTTCGTAATGCTTCACATGATTGTAGCAGTTTTCATCAATTAAATTAATATCACTTCCAGTATCTATTAGTGCTTTTGTAGAAAACTTGTCCAACGTAATCGAAATAATCGGTTTTCTATCTCCATAGCCGCCATTATTGTTTACATTTGTCCTATCTGTCAGTTCTGTCACTGACAGAGTCGTAAGCGTCGTTTCTTTTTTCTCAATGTTGGCATCGGTCGCCATGTTCCATTGATTATAGTCATCCGACTTGACGTTTGATTCTGTGAACATCGCGCGCCTCGGTGTTGGTAACGTTGGTACACCGCCGTGACGTTGCCACTCATTCGCCGAAATGTTCGGTTTCCGATGTTGTCCGAACGAAGACCGATCGTTGGCTTCACTTTGATGCGGCTGCGGCGTTCTTTTACCGCTTGAGTCGCCGCCATTTTGACGTTTATTGCACTTCGACGCAATATGGCCAAACTCATCACAACGAAAACATTTTAATCCTTCCATTTTGTAGGGACACTCTGATGAACGGTGGTATTGCTCGCCGCAATTATAGCACCGCACTGCACTTAGCTTTCTATTTTTAATGCTTACTTCTTTTGTACGAACCGAACCGCTTGATGCACATTTTTGTTTGAATGTTTCGTATAACTTCAATTTCTCCTTAAGATCGCTATACGACGAAACTCCGTATAACATTATCTTGCTACTCTCGTCGTCTATTATTCCTTCAATAATGTACTCGATGGTAACGTAATCCGGTAACTTGCCGCGTTTGCCGATTGCCTTCATTTCAAGCATATACTCATAACAGCTTTCATTTTTCTGCTTTTTCCGCCGGCTCAACATTTCATGTATTTGTTTTGCGTTTATAGAATCCGGAAACTCTTTGTGAAGCGCAGCTTTTAGTTCCTCGTAAGTCTTGAATGGTTTTTCAGATCGCAACCACGTTGCCGCCGTAGAGGTTAATGTCCGCCTTGCTATAAGTAATTTTTGTATCGGCGTCAGGCAAAATATCTCCGCGTTATCTTCAACTTCCTGCGACCATTTAGACACTGTGTAGGTAGGGTCTGTACCTGAATACTTCGGAATAGCTTCTTCCACGAACATGAGGTTTTGCTGTGTAATCACCTGCGGCCGCTCCTGGATTGTAGGATCTGTGGGTGAAGGGACCGTTTTCCTAGATGACTCGCCGGCCTCGTTCATATTTTCGTCCTCGTCTACTGATCGTCTAAACAGTAACTCGTAGGCTCGACGCGCCACGTTGCCACGCCCACCGGGTTAGGTTAACTTGAGAAAAGTAGGATTTCCTTGAAGACACTTGCGTCGTTGCTGCAACCAGCTTCGTCTTGACCGCTGTATTGCACTTCACACGCCCCGTACTCCAAAATCGTCTTATTTTAAAGTACAATGGCGCGCTGACATCACCCCATGGATGATGCTGCGCGCGCGCAAGTTAGATCAGACGTGTTATTACAGTTTCAAGCAGTTTTAATTACAAATCCTTGTATAAACAACTTATTTTACCCATTAAATTATACCATCATAACAAGCAAGTTAAAAGTAGTGTTTTTGTAAAAAAGTTGTGTATAAATAGTGTGTTAATAAGTGAAAAAAAACAATATTAAGTTTTAAAACTTTCCGTTATCGTATTGTGTTCGGCTCATTGAACAAAGGACTGCACTTTGGACCTAGCCACAATATACTCATGTGTCAAGGAATTGCAGAACCAAAAATTCATCAGTCCGCATAATTCGACCTCAAGCATTACGAGTGTCGTGGCGCAAAAAGCAAAAGTCTTACGAAGCGGCTCTAAGTGTCAAGGGTGCGAGATCGATCCTGAGCATACATAATATTATTACTATTGTTTTTTTTTTTTTTGCTCTTTGTTATTACATCCAAGAGTAATATTTAATTTTTTTTATTTCTATTATTTTTTTGGAAATATTTTGATTATTAAAATATATATATAAAAAAAAAAATACTCAAGAATGTCGTCTACAGTGAAAATATGTTCAGGCTGCAAGAACAATCTGCCTAAAAGAGAATTTATGATTTGTTCGTCATGTCACTTGGGATACGATCTATTGTGCGCAAATATATCTTTTAAGCGCTATCAGTTAATGGAGCAAAGTCGTAAAAATAACTGGACCTGTCAGGAATGTTGCAGCAAGAAGCCTAAAACTGACAACACTAATACTCCAGTACGCACGATTAACCGCCCTGTTGCTTCCGATGATGATAAGTCACCCGGGGAGAGCAATGTGACAATTCGCACCAGGAAACAGCGCTCAAAATCAGATAGTGACGAGCCTCACGAGTCCGATGAAAAGCTGCGAACAATAATAAAACAGGAAGTAACTCAGACCATTAAAAATCTAGTCTCTGAACATTTGGCCAATATCGCACAGCAATTAACTAGCTTCCATGAATCCCTAGCATTTTTTAGTAATAAATACGATGAACTTGTCCAATCTTTCAATGAAAAGAACAAAATTATCAACAGTCTAGTTACAAAAAATGATAATCTAACAGAGCACGTTAAGAACTTGACCGATAGATTAGAACAGATGGAACAAAACATGCGTGCATGTAACGTAGAAATCAACGGAATACCTGAACATAGGTCCGAAAACTTGGTAACCACCATTGAGCAGCTAGGCTCTGTAGTTAAAAACCCCTTTGCTGACAATGATATACTACATGTAACACGCATCACGAAGCTCAATAAGGACAATAACCGTCCCCGGTCTGTCATTATTAAGCTACGCAGTCAACGTCGTCGTGATGAATTGCTGGCAGCAGTAAGCAAATTTAATAAAAATAACCGTGATTGTAAGCTAAATTCTGAGCATCTGGGGTTAGGTAACCTACGAGTTCCTGTATTTGTTTCAGAACATCTGACACCAAAAAATAAGCATCTACATGCAGCGGCACGTAAGAAAGCCAAAGAGGCAGGTGCTAAGTTTGTGTGGATAAGAGACGGTAGAATTTTTGTACGAAAGAATGAACAGAGTCACGCCATCTACATTAAAAATGAAGAGAGTCTCAAACTAATTGTATAATTGTATACTAATCGAATTAAAAGAATGTTACGGAACGTACTAACAAAAATGTTTCTTACTATTTACTATCAAAACGCTCGGGGCTTAAGGACTAAGACGGAAGAAGTTCTAAAAAATATTTTAGTTAACAATTACAATTTGATCGTAATCACCGAAACCTGGTTACATTCTAACATTTTAAACAGTGAATTCATTGATGATCGTTATGTTGTATATAGAAGGGATAGAACAAGCTCAACAAGCAGCAAAAAGGACGGAGGTGGTGTTATGATTGCAGTATCTAAGCATATACTCTCATCAAGACAAGTTAGTTGGGACAGTACTGTGGAAGATTTATGGATTACGATAAAAGTCAAAATCAACAACACTGTGAAGAACATTTCTGTTTGTGCCGTATACCTACCACCTCCTGTCTCCTTTGAATCTCTTTCTAACTTTTTACAAAATACTAATAATATTATTGAAATGGCTAAAGAAGTAATAATACTAGGTGACTTTAATATGAGCTTCATTGGTTGGTCACGTGGGTCAGTTAATGAACCATGCAGGCCAACAAATTATGGGTCCAAATTAGGGACAGCCCTGGTTGATTTTATTGCTGTAAATAATTTAGCACAGATGAATGACATTTGTAACATTGATGGTAAAGTTTTGGATATTGTTCTTACAAATTGTAACATGTTAGAAGTAACAAAATCTTCAACTTCTTTGAGCAAGGTAGACCTTAAGCATCCACCCATCCTTTTATCAATATCTGACCATGAACCTTATAGATTCCTCAAACCGAACATTACGCCTCGCTATAATTACTTTAAATCGGATTATAGAAAAATTGTTCGATGTTTAAAGGGTGTCGACTGGAATTCTGAGCTTAAGGCCTGTAAGGATGTTAATAATATGACCAGCAAATTCTATCATTTTATAAGCCTAGCTATTGATTCACACACCCCGAAAACCAAACCGAAATCTAATAAATTTCCTGTATGGTTCAGTAACTCTCTTATTAAGGTTATATCAGAGAAAAATAAAATCAGGCTAAAATATAAGAAGTACAAAAATCCTCGAGATTTGCTTGAATACGAAATTCTTCGTAACCGGTCCCACAAATTGATTAACTCATGTTTACAGGCGTATAAAAATAAGATCGAAGACGATATCTGCAATAATCCAAGAAGCTTCTGGCGCTTCATCAAAGATAGACGGAGAGGTGCAAGTTCATTACCATCAGTAATGCACCTTGGGAACCAAATTGCAGACTCAGGATCCCAGATAGTCGAACTGTTTGCAAATAATTTTTCATCTATGTTTAGTAAGGAGACAATTTCCAAGTCAATGAAGTTTTCGTTCAGTAACTCATTCTTAAATAGTATTACAATAACGGAAAAGGACATATTACAGGCAATTAAAAAGTTAGACATACTTAAAGGTGCTGGTCCAGATGAGATTCCTCCGATATTCGTGAAGCGTTGTGCTTCAGCCGTTACTTTACCACTTTCCATCATTTTCAATCGCTCTTTGAAAGATGGCGTATTTCCTGAAGTCTGGAAAAAATCTAAGATAGTCCCAATATTTAAGAAAGGTGATATTTCTGATGTTACCAACTACAGGCCCATTTCTTTACTTTCATGTTTCTCGAAATTGTTCGAGTCCCTTGTCTGCCCGATTATCACACGGCATATGAATTCATCAATTTCTCAAAACCAACACGGGTTCAGAAAGGGTCATTCCATCGAAACTAATTTAGTCTCATATACATCATATCTTTGTAAAGAGGTAGATAAAGGCCGCATTATCGACGCAATTTACATGGACTTTTCCAACGCCTTTGATAAGGTTAATCATGTTCTTCTGCTCAGCAAATTACACGGTTACGGTATAGGTGGATCCTTGCTAGAGTGGTTCAAATGTTACTTAGCAAAAAGGCTTCAGTTTGTGGTGGCGAGTGGCCATCGGTCACGAAGCTATGAATCAGCCTCAGGTGTTCCACAAGGTTCACATCTCGGTCCTATACTTTTTATAGCATTTATAAACGACATTGTACTGGAAATACAGAGCTGTCAATTTTGTCTCTTTGCCGATGACTTAAAAATTTACAGAACGGTTGATTCTTCTTTGGACTCTGAGCTTATTCAATGTGATCTAAATAGAATTAACAATTGGTGCCTTATTAACGGCATGAAACTGAACGCCAAAAAATCCTATCACATAAGATTCACCAGGAAACTGTTGGCTTCATTACCAACATCTTACAAACTTAATACCGAAGCATTACAACTAGTCAACGAAGTCCGCGATCTCGGTGTTATAATGGACAGTAAATTAAAATTCCAAGTTCATATTGACACAATTACAAAAAAATCTTTCAAAATGCTTGGTTTCATAAAAAGAAATACTAAAGGTTTTATGTCTTCCAAATCTAAAATCGTTCTATATAACTCAATGGTTCGCAGTCATCTTGAATTTGCTGCAGTGATTTGGAGTCCCCACTACATTAAACATTCCCAGCGTATTGAGAGTGTACAACGCTCCTTCACAAGACATTTAGCATTCTGTACGTCAGGCATCTACCACCGTTCTACTTATAATCTCCGTCTTAAATGTTTTGGTCTGATGTCGTTAAGCAATCGTCGCATCTTATTGGGTATTATGTTCTTAAAGAAACTTATTACTGGGGAAATGGATTGTAACCATTTACTGCAAATGATTAATATTAATGTTCCTTCCCAATATCCGCGCTATCCTATCACCAAGACATTTTACGTTCCTCTAAGTAAAACGAACCTACAAAAATATTCTCCCTTATCAAGAATTTGTGCTGATTATAATCGACTTTGTACATTAAACGAAGATATCGACATTTTTCACGATAGTTGCCTGGCACTAAAAAAGAAATTAATAGCTGTTCTTGAAAACCATAAATTTTAGTCTTTGTTTATAGTTCATTTTAGTTTATCTTATTATATATACTTTATCGTTTCTTGTTTAATAGTAGGTATTTAATTATTTATTAAGCTTTATAACTGTATTAACATTATGTCAGTCAATGTTGTACATGTCTCTAAGTGGCATGCATATGTACTACAGTAGCAATTAAGATTTTTTTTTGTCAATTATTTATATGTATGCTGTTGACGTGTCTAAATAAATAAATAAATAAATAGATAAAAAATTTAATTAACCCATCGATTGCCTTCGAATCTCGACAATAACATAATCTATTATGTTATCCATTGCAGTGCGTAACAAAATCCTTTTCAATTGAAGTCGTAAATCATCGTATCGTATGTAACTCTCGTTCTTTTTGACTCGCTATTCATCCTAACAGGTGAAAAAGTATATTGCGCGCCTTACGTCGCGTAGTGACGCTGTCATTTAACATTGATTAATCGAATTGAAAATTTGATTATTTTTACGAGATAATGCGTGTGCGTATCCAAAAAAACTTGATTACTAGAATATGTTTCTAACAATCAAGAAATATATTGGGCAGTGGGACAGTATGGGTTATAATGATGATGATGAAGATTTAAGGATAACATACAAGTCGAAAACGAAATATTCTCTGGATTTGCCGTCGCGATTTAAAAGGATATCCCTTTTTTCGTCCACAACCCGATCATTATACGAATGGCTAATTCAAAAAGGGGCCTTACAGTTAAACCGAACGACCCTTCTTCGGCAAAAACAATAAATAAATTTGGTGCTAATCTCATTGGCGACAGAGATCAAACAGCGAGCAGTGTTGAATGGTTGGAGAACGTTCAATCAGGGCGGCCAGCGAACGCGGTTAAACAAATGCGGCGCGTAACATCGCCGTGCGTATTTACTCTGGACCCTTATTACCCGACCCAGAGACGCCAAAAGTAGTGATTGCTCTTATTTACTATTCCTGCTACAATGTTGTTGAGCACCAAACGGACTG
>DWOW01000011.1:0-10807 GCA_018251355.1 Ampittia dioscorides camertes | reverse complement strand
GCGCCAAAACCTTACTATTTGCTGGGTTGTCATCGATCCATAAATAAATAGAGATCAGTGCATTTCACGAAAATATTATTTTTGACACTTTTATGATATACCGTCAAACCTTACAACTTTGCCCAAATTCCATGCGTTTCTGTATTACATGTTGAATATTTAAAAAAATAATAATGTTTTAGTTTTCGAACGTATGCATAGCACTGTAAGATGTCATTCTCTTTACACAGAATATATAAAAATACCAAAAACATGTATACTTATGTAATAAATTATAAATTTTGAGAGCGGGCAAAAATTTCATCACTTTTTACAAGTTTGCCCATTTTGCAAAACGTACAATAACTTTGCTATTTTTTACCTTAAGATCATGAGACTTAGGAGCTATTTTAAAGAAAGAGTCCATCTAAATTAGGATCGTAGTAATAAATATCTAAGACTTTATATTAGTTGCCATATTCGAGTGGGCAAAGTCACAAGATATTTTTTGAAACGTGTAGTACAAATAAAACCACGAGCTAGGGTCATCACTTTTCATTATATTGGAAAATCTGAAAGACATGACAAATTATAATTAAATCGAAAATCGGATAATATAATTTTCATTTAAAGCCTAGTTGCAAAAGCAATGTAGCTAAAAATGATTTTAAAGAGTAATTCAACGTAAGCAACACTTAATTTACGTAGGTAATAGGAAGGTGAAATTAAAAATATATAAAAAAGATTTATACAAAATAATTAAATGGTTTCAAGGTGTAGCTTTACAAACGAACAATATTATAAATCTGCGTAACAACTAAATATCCATTTTAAAGACTAGAAATTCTTGGGTGCCTATGCATTAATTTCACTTTACACTACTTTACTTTACACTAATTCTTCGATTATAATTGTAACGTGCTACAAAACAACCCATAGAGAACCAAACATTTTCTGTAACATGTAACAGCAAGTAGTCAATTTTAGCACACTACCTACTTATAAAATTAAAGTACACAAGTAAAGTACACAGTACAAGAAACAAATTATAACAATAAACAAACTAAACAGTCTTATAAAAAAATATATTATAATTACTAAAATTAAAAAATCACATTTAAGAAACTAAATAAAAAAAATTGAATTATGCAAAAATAATCAAATTATTAATCAAGTTATGCAAAATAACATAAACTACTCGGCTTAGCTGTGGCTTCAGCTAATCTTTAGAATATAATTATTTTAATTTAATTTTAAATTTTAGCTTTAATCTTTATGTAATTGCTATTTTGCCGCCAGGGCGCCCGACCATCTGTTAATCAACTCTTTACTCTTATATAGTTATTTACCTTAACCTTTTAACGTTATAATTTTATCATTTTATAATAAAAAAGTTATTAAAGCCTCAAAACAAAATTGTTAAGTATGATGTAAAGTTAAGCTTGGTATCTTTTAGATGTCTTTGGTATATCAAATTTTACCCTATATACGTGTTACATAAAAATATCTGATTACTGTATATTATAGGAAGGACTAAATGTAATATCAAAAATTATTTGGCCTCGTCTAGAAATATTTGGTTGAGGTAATACTATTTCTACATCATCACGATTCACTTCACATACATCTTCTACGTTAGGGTACGTAAAAATCACTTTACCATCCTTTGAATCTTTGACTTTTCTTACAAACTTTACAGTAGGAACGCAGTTTTTCATGGACAAAACTTGGCCAACAAAATGTTTTAAACTTTTCTTTGTGGCAAATTTCACAATAACCCAATCATCTTCTCGTAAATATGAATTGTTTGTAAAATAGTTGATATCACTTAATCCAAATGGTATAGTCATATTATCTGGATACACGTTTTCCTTTTCATCTATTTCATTTAAGCATGTTGCTATATAATCGTTAAAAGTCTCATATTCAGAATGATCTGTGTCTGCGAGATTTAAAATATCCGAAATTTCAGAGCTCGTTTCGCTATAGGATCTCAGTTTCTTCCGTTTCATATATATTTTTTTCTTTTTCGGTTTTGCTTCCATCTTCTTTTCACAATATTCTTGTCCTTTCTTAAGCAACATTTTCCGTTTACTGTTCCTTATTTTATGTTTAGCATTTATATTTTCATTATTCATTTTATCTATCCCTTTAGACACATTTGATGCACAAACTGTGTCTACTTTCCTTGGCAATATTTTCATCTCTAAAACTTTTCTAGTTCCCCTTATTACTTCAGAGTCTTGTTTAATCTCATTCTTTTTTACCTTTTTTCCCTTAGGGGTAATTTTTATATTTGATGTTATTAAAACATTAGATTTATTTGGCTTTCGTCGTAAACAACTAGGAACATCATTTTTATTAATAGCTACGAAACTCTGATTCGTAATGTCACTCTTTAAACTGTTATTAAACATGCAAACGCTTGAGGATTGGTAGGTTGTATCGTGTGAAACTATATCCATATTGATCATTTTAATGCAAAGTGCGTTAAGTGTGCTTGGATTAAAAATCACTGGTGTAAATGGTGCAAGTTGTTCTGGTTTTCTGCGACTAATGATTCCTTTTAAAGTTAACGATACATCGGATTTATTATTTTCAATTGTTTCACTGCATTTTATCATTTGACCTGTTATTTCATCTAAGTATATGTCATTATCTGTATTCAACATAAAAATTTCTTCTTTCACTTTTGCTTCATTTGTTTTAATGGTTTGCTTTACATTTCTTAAAAGTGTTTTTTTTCTAGATGTCAGTGGTTTACGTGTATTTATTGTGATATCGTCAGCACACACAGACTTTCCAGGTTCTGTGTGTAATTTTTTGTTACGTTTTACTTGCATTGGTTCAGGGGTCTTTGTTTCTTTAAGGTATTGTAACAATGTTGTATCAATGCCATATTCAGAATTTTCGAAATATTCAGGGATTCTCTTAAGTACGTTTCTAGGATTAATAGGCCATATGCCCGTAGCTCTAAAACCACTTATTATGTTATCTTTGTCTGTGTGTTTTATATTTTCTAACAACTGTGCCAAAAGTTTTGGAAAGTGTTTTTTATTTAACGCAGTTTGTCTTGGATTTTTTCCTTTGTAATTTAATAATATCTTTTTCCACTGCCTTTTTAGTGGACCAAAATACGCTACATCGAGAGGCTGTGTTAAATGACTGGAGTTAGGTGGTAAAAAAACTAATTTAATATTTTGTTTTTGGCATAATTCTACAACATCAATATTAATGTGGGAAGATAAATTGTCACCAATGACTATTTTCGGCCCCGGAATTTGATTTGCCCACTCAACGACAATGGTTTTAAAATAATCCTCGAAACAAGCCGAATCAAACCATCCAGATTTGGAACAATTGTATCTTGTGCCAATAGGTCCTCCTTCAACCCACTCAGAATATAAATTTTTAGATTTATAGACCACGTATGGTGGTAAACATATTCCAGCCGCGCTTGCAGAAAACATAATAGATATAGAACTTTTTGTATGATTTAAAATCCTTCCTGGATGTTTAACTCCCCGTCTAAAAACACACTTTGCTGCACCGGGATTGTCTGACAAATTTGTTTCATCGTAATTCAATATATTCGTCGGTGGAACATTTTTTAGTGTTTCGCGTAAATTGATAAAGAAGTTTTCTATTTCATCTAACCCTTTCTCAGCTCGTACTTTTTTAATATTTTGAGTCATTCTCACGGTCAATTTTGACCGGTGTCTATTCAAAAAATTATTTACCCATGTATCACTCGGCAGTTTTCCGTTGAAAAAAAATGTCTGTGACTTTTTTTCTAAATATTTAAAAACTATCATTTTGATATCCATTTTATTCATGGGACTCCCGTAATCTGCCGATGCTATCAAAACCTTTACTAGTTTTTCTTCCTCTTCATTACTTAATTTTGTTTGTCCCCCAACTGGTTTCATGTGTTTTTCTTTAATTTTATTCAAAATTGTGCGTCGAGGAATACCGAATCTCTTTTCCGCCTCTCGACTTGACATGTTTTTATTTTTTACTATGTCTACCGCTAAATTTAACATTTCTTCTGAATAGTTTTTGTACATTCTAGATCCTATTACTCTTCTTTTTTTTGTGTATTGTGAATAGTATTTATTCATTCTGAAATCAATATGATGAAACCTTTAATGCCCTTCATATATTAATTCTTAAATAGATTAGAACAACAGAAATTAAATTTTACTGTAATGGTGAGGTGACAACCCTTAACGTAATATTTTGGTGGGCAAAGTTGTAAACATTGTTTCAGAAAAACCGATTTAACATTGCCCACTATAAAATTAACGAGATTAAAAGTGAGACCCACCTTAAATATTCGATATTTCTTATTTATTTATCACAAACAAACAATGGTTAAAAACTTACTTACTTGCTATAGCTGGAAACTGAGATAGAAAGAAAGTTTTTTGTACTAAATTTGGCCCGCAAATTTCACTACCGACTTTATGACGTGCTACAGACCAATTAAAATATAATAAGAAAAATTCACTAACGTAGTATTACCAGGGATATATTTAAATTTCTACCACGGGCTACAGAATTAACGTAATTATAAAAATGTTGCCATGCTCTCTAAATTTCCATTACGTGCTCTGTTGGGCAAACTCAGATCCTTTGGGCAATCTTGTAAGGTTTGACGGTATATTATTAATAGAATCATAAAACTGTGGGTCGGCTAACTGAATATTGTCGGGTATATTAACCCGTGCGCATTGTTTCAGAATAGCCGGCATAGGTGACGTAATATTAGGTAAAACATAACAACTTAGTTGAGTAAGATAACTGGGGTTGGTGCGCGACTTAATGCGGACCTCACACACTTCGGTCGTCTGTGTTACCGAACCACCAACACCTCTTATTTCCATAGAGGATTGAGATAAAGAAACATTAAGTTTATCACATAAAGATTTCGTAATAAAACATCGCTGGCTGCCGCTGTCGAGTAGGGCGCGCGCTAAATGATAATTATTGCGATCATCTGCTATTTCGACCAGCGCCGTAGATAACAAGACGTGTTGCACACTAGTCGACTGCGCGTATTGATTGTTGCCTATGTGTGCCTTGTTTACCTGAATGGAGTCATCAGGTACATCGTATGCGCCGGTGTTTGTCTCGGGAGCCGGCGCAGGAGACGCGGAGGGGTGCGGCGCGGATCGCACCGCCGCGGTCCCCCGGCCACCAGTTAATTGCAACGAATGACCCGGGCCGGACTGATTACTTCTGTTTTTGTCATGCGTATGAATAAGTGTATTGTGCTTATTATTACATAATCGGCACGGTCCGAACCTGCAGTCGTTCACAGCATGCCCCGGTCGCAAACAGTTAATGCATAACTTATTAGTTTTAATTACTGCTAATTTTGTTTCAATATTTGAATCGATAAACTTCTGGCAAGAATAAATAGGATGTAGTGCGTTACAATATACACAATTTCTTTTAAAGTTACTATCGCGGCGCTGCGGCTTGGGAGTCGATACGTTGCAGTGTACGTTGGTATTATTTAGGGTGCTAGACTTAGTGCTATAGTGCTTGTTGTGAGACACTAACAACGTTTCCAACATATCCGCCTTATTTTTTAGGAAGTTGAGCAAGTCGTCGATTTTAAGTGATTGTTTAGAGTCACCGGTGCCGGAAAATAAAGTGCTCTTGTGGTGTTCCCATTCACGCTCGGTGGTTGAGTCCAACTTAGATACAATCATGTATATAATTAATGTATCCCAGGTGTCTGTCGGCTCACCAAGGATTTTTAAAGCGCGTAAGTTTTTTAAGACTGTATCTATAAGCTTTCGAATTAGGACCGGTGATTCTTTACTTAGCGAGTGTAAACTAAATAACGACTTGACGTGATTATGTACTAATAGCCGCGAGTTATTATACCTATTAAGAAGCAGTTCCCACGCGACTTCATAGTTATTGCTGCTGAACTCTAAGGAATCGATAACTAATTCTGCGCTCCCCTTAAGGGATGATTTTAAATAATGGAATTTTTGAATATTGCTAATTTCATTTGAATTGTGTACTAAAGATAAAAATGTATCGCGAAACTCAAGCCAGTGCTCGTAGGAACCGTCAAAGGTAGGCATGGTTATCGTCGGTAGTTTGACCGAATTATTTATTTTACTCTCGCGGTGGTGAGAATTATCGGAGGAATTGTTTGCGTACATACATTCTGCTTGCGCTACTACACTATAATAATTATTTTCGAATAATTCTCTTTCCGTGAGCTGTTCATCTAAATCACTGTCAGGTACATACTCTTCTAACTGAGTTTGTATATTATTAAATTCGGCGTATAGATTAGTAACACCTTGCATACGTAACTTGAGATCTACAATTTGTTGAGTATGCAAAGGGGATTCAGAACTTAAAGCTTTCAAATAATTAGCGAATTTTGTAAATCGACCTTTGACCACGCCACGTTTTTTAACAAGATCACGAATTTTAACATCGTCACTAGCTTTACAGGGGGATCGGTCGCGGGACCTCCCGCCGATCTCCAAATAATCTAACACACCCTTTTCGGTAGCCATAGGAAAGGTGGGGTACTCACGTTTGACACCAACGCGTAGGTACAGGTACTAGCAACGGCACTCTGCACAGCTGGATCGCAACCAAACGCGTACACCACACACTGGAATCAGTTTAGCACACTATCAACACAAAAGAAACGGAGGGGTCTGGGAGATAGGGTGAATGGCTGGCCGTACCTTGCGCGTTTTTGGTCGTAGGCTCGGTTCACCTTCTATACACCAGGCGTAGCGTCTTCTCCACTTTGTCGATAGGGCTCCCTTCGTCGTAATTATAGCTCCTTTGCTGGATCAGTAATGGTATTTGGCTCAGAAGGATCAATGTTCCGGCCACTAGGGATGTCCTCTTAAATAGCCGGAATGTGAGTTTTTTTGCGTTTGTAGTATTTATAAATTTCGAAGGACCTTTAATTAAACTGCGTATTGACTATAACAATTATATTACGTAAAAATAAATGAATTACAATATAGCTAATGTAAAGGTGGTCGTTGCGCTTTTCGAATAGAGAGATGTGAGAGACGTTTCTAGTTGAAAGCGACGTGGTCAGTAGAGGTCAGCGGCCTCTCATTGGTCGGCCCGCCCGCGCAGCGTTATCGCCGACGAATCCGCAACCACCAAACCGACGATGCTGGTTGGATGGCCATATAGTGGTGGCCGCGGGTCCAGCGTTTCGTTATTGCTCGAACATGCCCCCGGCCTTGGAAGCACCTGGTTCCAAAGAAGAAGAATCCAACAGTGGACAGACCTTCGAAAACGCGCGTCGTATAATTCCCGAAGCTGTTTTTATATCAGCCACTCTGCTGATACCGTCTCGTCCAGGGTAAGTGGCTACCACACGCCCCAAGCTCCATCGAAGAGGTGTAGTATGGTCTTCCTTGATGACCACCAGTGTGCCAGGCGCTAAGTCAACATTGTCCTCTCTCCATTTACATCTCATTTGGAGTTCCGAGATGTATTCTTTGGCCCATCGTTCCCAAAAGTGTTGCCGAATTTGCTCCACACGTTGGTATCTGTTCAACCGCAGCGCAGGGATATCAGTGAAGTCGCTGCAGGCGGGCGCTGTCAACGGTCGGCCAACCAGAAAGTGGGCAGGACACAAAGGTAAGTAGTCTTGAGGATCTGTGGACATAGGACTCAAAGGGCGGGAGTTTAGGACAGCCTCTATTTGCGCTAACACTGTGCTAAACTCCTCGAACGTTAAATGCGCATTACCTAGGGATCTTAGTAAGTGGTGCTTACATGATTTAATCCCAGCTTCCCAGAGACCACCGAAATGGGGTGAATATGGCGGAATAAATTTAAATTTAATATTTTGACTAGTTGCGTATTCAATAATATCGGCTGAACAAGTAGATAAAAAGTTTTTGAATTCAGTCATAAGGCCGACAAAGTTTCTACCGTTATCCGAAAAGATTTCGGTAGGTTTGCCACGGCGTGAAATGAAACGTTTGAGAGCTAATAAATATGCGTCTGTGGACAGGTCACTGACTAGCTCTAGATGTACAGCTCGAGTTACAAAGCAGATAAACAAACAAATGTAACCCTTTACAAGTCTACCGCCTTTACCCTTTCGATTTAATACTAGCACTGGCCCGGCGTAATCTACACCACTACGCAAAAATGGAAAGGAAGGAGTTATCCGTTCCTCTGGTAGGTTACCCATAAGAGGAGTGAGCGTTTTACCTTTGAACCGTCTACAGGTAACACAGTGATGCACTATCTGCCTGGCAAGGCCCCTGCCTCCCAGCGGCCAGTACGACTCGCGCACCGAATACAGGAGCGCCTGCGGCCCTGCGTGATGCAACTGTTTATGCTCATGGCGAAACAATAGCACTGAAAACCAATGTTTTGAGGAAATTAATATTGGATGCTTTTTATTAAATGTAAAGTCAGACGAATTCTTTAGACGACCGCCAACTCTTAATAATCTATTGTTATCTGTAAATATATTTAATTTAGTTAGGTTGTGTTTAGATTTTAATTTATTTTTGTTTGTAATTAATTTATGTTCTGTGGGAAATGATTCTAATTGTGAAAAACGTATTAACATTAAATCTGCATTTTTAAGTTCATCTAAAGATAGCTGACCAGTGATTCGACAATTTTTATTAAGTGTGTTGTAAATGAAGCGAAGTATATAAGCACCAGCGCGTCTCATACGATTAAATTGTGAAAACCGATGAAAAGGAAACAGTGAAAGTGAAGTTGCCTCAGTTACTAGCGAGTGTGAGGCTTTTAGCCTGATTTCAGGTAGTGATTCTTGCGTAGTATAATATTCCTCCAATCCTACTGTAGCGCCATCGAAACTGAGCTGATGAAGGAAACTGGGCCCATCAAACCAAAATGAAGAGGAGGAAAGTTCTTCCAACCCCATTCCTCGCGAAACTAAGTCAGCCGGGTTTTCCTTGCCGCTCACGTGACGCCAAATCGAGTCCTTCGTCAACTCGTGAATTTCTACGACCCTATTTTGAACAAAGGTTTTTAAAGAGTTAGGTGCCATACGTAACCAACCTAACACAATCGTAGAATCAGACCAAAACACTACGTTTCGAAATTCACAACGCAGCGATTCCCGGACCTTTTCATACAGTCTTGCGCCGAGCAAAGCGCCGCATAATTCAAGCCTCGGTATGCTCACGGGTTTTAGAGGTGCGACCTTACTTTTGGAACATAACAATTTACACGAGACCGTAGCATTCGCATGAATAGTGCGGACGTAGACGCACGCGCCGTAGGCTGCTTCCGATGCATCTGTAAAAATGTGCAGTTCGATAAATGCGGGGTCAATACCTACGACGTGCCTTGGTATGCGTAAACGATTTAGCGACGGCAGGGCGTTAGCAAACTGATACCAAACCTGTTTTATATTACTAGGCAATTCGTCATCAAAATTTAATTTTAAAAGCCATAGGCGTTGCAATATAATTTTAGCGGTTATTATTACTGGACTAAGTAAGCCTAATGGATCGAATATTTGCGCTATCACTGACATAATGTATCTCTTTGTTATTTTTTGTTTATTATTTTCAAAATGCGAATCAAAGTAAAATTCGTCGCTTAAGTTATACCAACTCAGACCTAATGTTTTAGCGTGGACGTTTTCACCGATTGACAGTAACTTAGATGACTTATTCGAACATAAGCCCGTTGTGTCACTGCAATCAAAATTAAACAACCACTTGCGTAAAGGAAAGCAACCCGCCTGCAACACATTGGCGGTTTGTTCACAACTTTTTAACAACAGTTGCTTGTTATCATTGCCAGTGATCATATCATCGACATAAAAATCCTCATTAATGATGCGCTTTATCTCTGGGTCTGCACAGTCTGATGCCAGCTGCTTAAGACATCGACAGCTGAGGAACGGCGCAGACGCGGTCCCGTATGTAACTGTGTTCAACTGATAAATACCTATTGTCTCGCACGGGTCATCGCGCCACAAAATAAGCTGCAGGTCGCGTTGGTTTTTATCAATTAAACACTGCCTATACATTTTCTCGACATCTGCGCATGCCGTATACCTGTGCTGTCGAAATCGCAATAAAATCGACACCAAGTCCCCCTGAATAGGGGGGCCGATCATTTGCAGGTCGTTAAGCGAAACGTCTGTTGTAGTAGTGGCACTGGCATCAAATACCACGCGCAGCTTCGTGGTCGTACTGTGCTCCTTAAATACGCCATGGTGTGGCATGAAATAATGAGGACTGCCATAACTATGAATACGAGTCATGTGACCTAAGTCAATGTATTCGTGAATAAAATCGCGATAAAGTTTTTTATATGCTGGATTGCGTTGTAGTCGCTTCTCCAACATGAAGAATCGTTGTTGAGCTCTTTGGTAGGACTCACCCAAAGTGTCAGGCGATATTTTGAAGGGAATGCGTACAGAGAACCTTCCATCGTCATTGCGCATCGTTGTTTCGATGAAGTGTTTCTCACACGCTCGCTCCTCATCAGTGCGCGTATCCACGCCTGACTTAGGTACCTCCTCGAGCTCCCAAAACCGTCGAAGTTGCGTGTCGATTGACTGCGAAAAGTTGCAATTGACAGTTTTATTATTATTGCGCGTATACAAATTAATTGGACCAGAAATAATCCAACCTAAATGCGTATCATGTAGGAAAGGACCGCTAGGTAACCTAATCTTATCAGTTTTTAATAATTCCCAATAAATATCTGCGCCTATCAATATATCTATATTCATAGAATCATAAAACTGTGGGTCGGCTAACTGAATATTGTCGGGTATATTAACCCGTGCGCATTGTTTCAGAATAGC
>DWOW01000010.1:0-11117 GCA_018251355.1 Ampittia dioscorides camertes | reverse complement strand
TGACAACTGACAGTTATATAATTAAGTGAAGTGACATTTGACAAGTATTGATTGATACTGACATTCTGACATGACTTGCTGACATCTATAATGAGACAATTATTGTTAACAAAAAAAATTTAATTGCGAAGAAGTAACAACAATAAAGGCAGGTTTTAAAACATGACATTGGCTTACTAGAATATTGAAAAACAAAAATAATTGTGACTTCATTGAAATTTTTTGTTACTTGATAAACGAAATTAAATTATGTTGAAAACAAACACATTGTATTTTAATACATATTATTTGAGCTTAGTGAGACATTCGTTTTTGTAAACAAGACAGGACAAGAGTAGTTTAAAGGATTTACTGATATCTATTTACTGGTTTATAGATGCGACCATATCTTGACTTTTTAATTATATCACTAGAAATAGAATCATTATGTGCTAACTTTGTTTTATTTTCAGGTTTATGATTAAGTGACTGATGTGAAGTGGTTTTGGGTTGTGTGTTTGACGACTGTTCTATTATAAACTGACGGTTTCTCCTAAAACAACCAATTGAACTATCAATAATATAACTCCTGGGTTCTGGACCTATCTTTGAAATAATACCTGGTATCCAGTATTTATCCTGAAATTTATGTTTAAATAATACTTTTTGACCAATAACCAATGGTTTAAGTGTTTTAGAGTATTTACTATAATAAAAAGTAGAATATGACTTTTGTTTATTATTGAAATCCTTTACTTTTTTAACATCACATAATTTAGGCAAAAACTTTTCTTTACAAGTAGCAATTATTGTTCTTAGTTTTCTAGACATACAAAGTTCAGCAGGTGAGTATTGAGATTGCTTTGGAGTATTTCTATATGTAAGTAATGCCAAATACATATCCGAGTTATCTTTCTTACACTTTCTTAACATATTTTTAATTGTAGCAATAGATCTCTCTGCTAGACCATTAGAACGACTTAAGTAAGGACTAGAAGTGATATGTTCAATATCCCAGTCTTTAGTAAATGAATGAAATTCAGTACTGTTAAATGGCGGTCCATTATCTGAAATCATAGTTTTAGGTATTCCAAACCTTGCAAATATTGATTTTAAGTTAATTATAACTAAATTAGCACTATATCCAGACTTTAATAAAGCTATTTCTACAAATTTTGAATAATAATCTGTGACAATGAGATATTTTGTACTTTCAAATTCAAAAATGTCAATTCCGACTTTATACCATGGTATATTTACATATTCATGATGTAACAAGGGCTCTTTACTATTATTTCTATGAAATGTTAGACAAACACTGCAGTTCCTTATATACTTTTCTATATCACTAGTTATACCTGGCCAATATACTGTTGACTTAGCTAAACGAATACAACTATAAATACCTTGGTGACTGATCTGGTATAATAATATTATTTGACTTAAACAAAACATTGTTTTATTACATATAACTGATCTTTTAAACTGAAATAACACTTGACTGACTGACTAACTGAATTTTTATGCTCTGGCCATCCACTTTGACAATATTTAATGACTTGACTTAAAGTTGGATCTTTGGCGGTGAGACTTTGAATTTCCTTTAACTTGTCAGAACTTACAGATAGATTAGACATAATAGTATTGACATGGAGATCGATATCTTGATCTATTTCAGACAAACATGTTTCATTTAATGCTGCTCTAGAAAGTGTACCAGCAATGTATAAGTAACGACCTGGCTTATATATCACTAAGAGATCATAAGGTTGTAATCTTAGCATAATTCTTTGAAGTCTAGGAGGAATATCATGTAAGCTTTTTTTAAATAAGGTTATTAAAGTTATGATCATGTAAGCTTTTTTTAAATAAGGTTATTAAAGTTATGTTTCTACTATAACCTGGTGACCATAAATATATTGATGGTATTTAGTACAGCCAAATAGTACAGCTAGTAATTCGTTTTCTATCTGAGAATAGGACTGTTGACATTTTGTCAGTGAAGCTGACGCATATGCAATAGGTTGTTTACCGTGAGACAAGACGGCTCCCATGGCATCTTTTGATGAGTCTACTGACAAATTTAAATCTTTGTGAGGATCATTATAAGTTAAGACAGGCGTTGAAGTAATAATTTTCTTTATATTATTAAATTCTGCTTCATGGTGTGTAGTCCACATCCATGTGCTATTTTTTTATAGAAGTGACCTTAGAAGTGTAATATTCTGTGACAAATTTTGTATAAACGGACTTAAATAATTCACCATACCTAGAAATCTTTGTAATTCTGTAATACTCTTAGGACTTGACATGTTGCATATTGCCTTAACTTTTGACGGATCTACTTGTACACCTTGTTTACTAAATATATGACCTAGGTATTTTACTTGTTGTTGACAAAATACTGACTTTTCCTTATTGTATCTTAAATTAATTTGACGTGCTCTATCTAAAACTTTTTGTAATCGTTGATTATGTTCATTAAGATCTTTGCCATAAATAAGAAAATCATCCATCATAATTTTTATTCCCTCTAAATCTCCAAATCTTTTTATCATCTCCCTATGAAATATTTCCGGAGCTGCATTAATACCAAATGGTAACCGTGTGAATCTAAAACGCCCATGTGGTGTAATAAATGTGCATAATTTTGAATAATTTTCTGTCAATTTAATCATCCAATAACCTTTATTTGCATCTAACGTTGAAAAATACTGAGCATCTGAAAGACTATATTTTATTTCATCTATAGTAGGAAATTGAAAATATGGTCTCATAATAGATTGATTTAGTTTTCTAGGATCAATACAAAGACGTAATTTACCATTTTTTTTGGAAGTGAGAACTAGTGAACTTACCCACTCAGTTGGTTCTTCAACTCGTTTGATTATACCTGACTGTTCCAAAATTTCCAGTTCCTGCTTTAAAGGTTGTTGTAGACGGAAAGGTACTCGCCTACATGCATCAACCGATGGGGTTGCATTAGGTTTTAGGGTTAACTCACATTCAAAGTCAGAAATACATCCTAGACCTTCAAATAAATCTGTGTTCATCTTAACTATATCTTCACATGACTTGGTTATTTTATGCTGTTCCTGAAATGAGACTGAGTTTACTTTTTTGACTAACTTGAGTGTCTTACATGTTTCCCTACCTAAGATATTTTGACATTTCATGTCAACTACATGAAAATTAATTTTATAAATATTGTTTTTATAAGAGACAGACAGATCACACTGGCCAACAATAGGAATGACTTCACCACTAAATGTAGATAATGTGTATGGACTTTTAACTAGATATGACTGGTTAATATTCAACTTTTGAAAAATGTTAATTGAAATAATGTTTGTGTCAGGACCTGTGTCTAAAAGAAAGTTAACAACATTTTGACCAATTATAACGTCTACATTCCAAGTTTCTGATTTATTATTATCATTTTTAATGCAGTGAATCGAATTTAAATATAATGACTTCACTTCACCTTGTGACTCATAATTATCTGACTGTGATTCAAGTACTTTTATCGAGTTAGCTCTTCTGAAAAAACAAAATTTTGAAAAGTGAGTAAATTTATGACAATTATTACATTTTATGCCTTTGGCTGGACACTTATATCGGTGGATTTGACCACACTTACCACATTTATCCTTTCTACTCCGTGACAACGATCTTGAGCTAGAGTGATGTTGACTGCGGGATGGTTGACTACTTGATGGAGTCCTCTTGCGAACCACTGATCTCCGGACTGGTGACCTGGATACTCTGCCCACAAAGTGTAGTGAAGAGTCTTCCAGCTGTTTGGTTTGTTCCTTTGTCAACTCATATTGTTTGGCTAGGTTAACGGCTTCATCAAGAGTTTTTGGTTGTATTGAAAGTATTTTTTCCTGTATGTGTCTGTCGTTGCAGTTCCAACTAAATATATCGCACAGAATGCTCTCTCTCAATGATCCAAATTCACAATTATGACTAATGTTTGTCAGGTCTGTCACATAGTTATCAATAGATTCATCTGACGCTCTCTTACGATTAAATAATTTATGTCTTTCCATCGTGATATTAACCTTAGGTGTGAAATATGTTTTAAATTTCTGGCATAGATCATCGTATTTAACTGTATCTATATCTAAATTGAAAGCGTAAAAAATCTGTAGCGCTACTGTAACTATAAATTGCAGGAGTAGGGCTACTTTGCGACTATTTTCCTCGTGCTCGAGTGCATTAGCTCTGAGATATATTTGAAGCGTCATTTGCCAGTTTTTCCATTCCAACGGCATGTTGCTAGCTTTTAGGTTAAGCGGTTTAATCGATGCCATAGTTGTAATTGTCTTAGACTCACTTGAAGTTTTTGGTGACGACGTTGTCTCATGTAATGGCGGCGGCTTTCTTGAGCGCGTGTTGCTGTAGGGGAACGCGGGGTAATGGGAGCGGTCGGGAAATGGGAGCTATGGTGATTGAACAGAATGTAGGCATATTTGTGCGATCGTAAACACTCGGCCGCTTTCGCCAACCTTCGCAAATCTTCGTCGGACCGGCACGAGCCGTTAGTGCCATGCATTAAGTCACGAGGGACGGTTGTGTGTTTTTCGTTCCACGCTTATAAAAATCTGCGGATTGTCAGCGCCAAGGTAAGCATGAAGTTTTATTCTAATTTGATTTTGTTTATATTCATTACATCTGTAAATTCATTAACTAACTAGTGCAAGTTGTTAAATTCTGATTGAAATTAGATTTACATTGTTTATATTATTACTTTTCAAAATCGTATCCAGCGGGATATGGGAGCCTACGATGGCTCTCACTACCCGACATAGCTCCCATTACCCTATTAGCTTTCATAATATATTTCACATATTTTTTTATTTTCAGATGCCACGTAAAATAATTCGAAAGACCACAAAAGCTTCTTGGACAGTTGATACATTAGAAAATGCAGTCAATATCCTTAGAGCAGGAGGCATTTCGGTCTACAAAGTATCTCAGCAAACTGGCATACCTTATAGCACTTTAAAGAAGAGATTTAATTTAGCGAAAGCTGACGACGATCGGTTCAAAAAAAGTCCTAAGCTGGGAAGATATACTGTATTCAGTTCCGAGCAAGAAAAAATACTGGCTAGTCATGTTCAGACTATGTCTAATAAATTTTATGGCCTGACGAGAGAACAATTTCGAAAAATATGTTACGGTGTAGCTAAAAGCATGGGTATTGAACAAAGGTTTAACCAAGTCAGTCAAACTGCTGGAAAAGATTGGCTATCTGGATTTTTACAGCGCCATCCTGAGTTGAGTATTAGAAAGGCTGAAGCTATTAGTATCAATAGAATTCTCGGATTTAACAAGACTGAAGTAAAGCATTTTTTTGATAACTTGGAGATATTAATGACAAAATACCACTTCGAACCTACGATGATTTACAATGTAGACGAAACTGGTATAACGACCGTGCAAGAGACTGAAAAAATTATAGCTCCCAAAGGGCAAAAACGCGTTGGATCGGTGACATCATGGGAAAGAGGTAAGACTGTCACAGTTATATGTGCCATGAGTGCTTCAGGGTCTTTCATTCCACCGCTTTTCATATTTCCACGAAAACGTCACTCACCACAGCTAGAAAAGGATGGACCTCACGGAGCTGTTTACACATGTAGTCATAATGGCTGGACTAACGAAAATATATTTATTTTATGGCTACGTCATTTTATTAAACACATTAAACCTACTGCTGATTTGCCCGTTTTGCTAATATTGGACAATCACAACAGTCATGCTACTATTGAAACTTGGAATTTAGCAAAAGAGAACCATGTTGTAATGCTTAGTATTCCGCCACATTCATCGCACCGTTTGCAACCTCTTGACGTTGCTTTTTACACTCCACTTAAAAGAGCGTACAACAAAGAATGCAACTTATATATAAAATCAAGAAATTTAATAAAAATTACACCATATGACATTGCAGGCCTGTTTTAATAAAGCTTACACTAAAGTGGCCTCTATAGAAAAAGGAGTATCAGGCTTTCAAGCAACGGGAATATATCCCATGAATCCTGAAATATTTCGTGATGATGACTTCATTGATGAGGAAGCCAGATGTGTGCCTATGCATGACGCAGAACAGCAGCCAACTAACATATCTCTTATCCCATCTACGTCAATGCAGACAGTTAATCAACCACAATTAGAAGTATTTCAGGAGGAAGCTGCTGTAAGCCCAGCTCCGATTCCACACATGTCATGCACAACACCAACACGAACTGCTATTCGGGAGGAATATGCCGACAGATGTATCGCTACTCCATCTAAGTCATATTATGACGATGAAACAGTAACTGACTTTGTTAATATTGTAAACATTGTGAGCCCACTGCCACAACAACTCATCTCTAATAAAGAAAGTAGGTTGAAGAATAAACAACATTCTGAAATCTTAACAAGCACACCAATGAAAACAGTATTTGAAGAAAAGAAGAGAAAAAGGACTGAAAAAGAGAACAAGACTAAGAAAAATAAAGGAGAATGTAATAAAGAAAATTGTGCCAAGGGTAAATGTAAAACAAGAAAATGTAACAAACAGAATCTCACCAAAGATAGAGTCATTAAAAGCAAGAAGATCACAACCAGAAACAAAAGGGCCAAAAAGGCAAAAAGTCATTTATTTAAAAGTGATTATGAAGATTCATCTTCTGATCAAATTGACGCAAGTAAAATTTGCGACGACGAGTCAGAATACTCTGAAGAGGAAACTTTATGTGCAATTTGTTTAGACACGGGAAAAAGTGGAGAAATGTGGTACCGATGCAGAAGTTGCGGAAACTGGGCCCATGAAGAATGTTCTGGAAGTGATAGTCCAGATTCTTATATGTGTACTTTTTGTTTGGATCCGTAAAATTAGGGTCATATGTTATTCTTTAATAATTTTATTTAATTTTTGTTGAAATAATCGTTTTATTTTATTCATGTTACAATGAATAGTTTGTAGTAACTAAATCAAATCACATTTATAGTGTGGATAGCAAACTATATATACTATAAATATGATTTGAGTTAGACTTTTGTGGAAGACTAAATCTTATGGCTCCCATTTCCCATATGACCGTGGAATGGGCTCCCATTACCCGCAAGTGTCGGGTAATGGGAGCGATTGACTTTTTTTGTAAAATCGTTATTGTACCTTAATATATGACTATAATTACTTCTAACTATGATTAAAACATACCAAAATGATTATTCTAAGAATTCCTAATTAAACATTATAAGATGGTTAATAAATGTGGTTTTTATGAAAGTTTTCCCTTAGTAGGCTCCCATTACCCTGCGCTCCCCTACTCGTACTCTTTTTCAGTTGACTGTATTTTCGGGTTTTTAGCCATATATTTATTGTTACAAGACTTACGCCCGGTTTCTGAAAGGCTGGTCAAAATTCAAATCATCTAACATCTCTGTCATCTTAACAGCGCCGTCAAATCAATTTCGGTTGCTGGAACGTTGATCAGAGAAAAATTTACTGATCTTTGATCAATTTGATTTGACATCGGTCAAGTTTTCGCGATGGTTACGCTGATAAGTTTACGTCAAAAAATACCATAAAACCTTGACTTAAGATGTTTAAAAAAACAAATACTGTCATTCTTGACATAAATTCTGCGAAATTTGAAATATTACTAACTTTTGTGAACTCAATACTTGACTGCGAAAACTTTTATATTACTAAAATCCCATTTAATATATTAAAAATGTCTTCACGTGGAAAAAATTTTACTGAAAGAGAAAGGTGTAAGCTTATGGAATTAGTGCAGAAGTAAGTATTAAGTTATTCAGATGCATTACACTTCTAAGCTAATAAACTGTAGCTTTTTTAATTAGTAATTCATACATAACACGTTCTTCATAACAATTCGCGGAGTTATGAGAGTTATGCCATCTGCTTAATTATTTTAGGCATAAACATATAATAGAAAACAAGTGCACCAATGCTGTATCAACAATACAAAAAAATGAAGCATGGGAGTCAATCACAACAGAGTTCAATAGTACAGCTGAAGTTCCTCGGACAAATAAACAGTTAACTACTGCCTATTTAAACATGAAAAGGTCCACTAGGCAGAACATCGCCAATGAAAATGTAAGTATTATCAATGAATGTATTTTGTTATTTAAAAAAGTTATTTTAAAAATATCTCTTTATTTCCAGATAAAAAGATATCTAGGGCATAACCAAAATAGTTCAAGAATATCAGTTGAAGAGGTAAGTAAGTCAGCCTCCTGGCAATCTTGTATCATATAACATAATAATGTCTTCATTGTAATATTTTATTTTCAGTCAAACACATACAAACAAGTTGTAGAATTGCAGACACTTTTAAAGCAACTAAAAAATGATGAGGTAACTGATAAGGTTTGTATAAAAATCTTATTAATAAAACAAGTCTCAAGGACATCCAATTTATTTAAGAATAATTGTCTGCTGCTGTTAAAATTAATTTCTATTAATATATTTAGAAAGGTGTCATGGGAACCGGTGGTGGTGTTTATAAGCCTAAGCTTAACAGCGTTGGAGCCCAAATGTTAGCCATAATGGGTGATCAGGTGCAACCACTCTCTAATAGCTGTGACAGTGCATCAAATTATTTCACGAATGGTAAATAAATCAATTTATATTAAAAAAGTAACAACGTAAAAACTATAACTATACTTTACACATTTTTCAATTAAAAACAAAAATATTTATTTAATGTTTTTAAATATAAAGGAAGAAGTATATACATCACCACATGCACCTATAAAAACTCTACAGTATGAATTAACACAATATAAGACACATAAAAAGAACCTTTACTTTTAGTTAATTATAAATCTATGTGGTTTCTGGTAACAATAAATGGTAACAATGTGACTTACAATTTACAACTTAAAATTTCTATAATTATGGAAAATCATTTGTATAAAAATATTCTATTACTTTTCAGATCACAATGTGACTACTTGTGAAGTGGAACATGCTGATATAATACCATCATATTCACAAAATACCTACATTCCTACTGCAGCCCTACAACCTTCATCTTCACAAGAGTTAACTATCCCTAAAACTAAACGCCCACAAATTATAAGTAAAAGAAAAATGGCACAAAAACTTAAACAGGATGCAAAGCAAATTAACAATAGCACATTAAAAAAACAATATTACCAAAAAAAGATGGAATGTGTGACAATAGAAAAAACAAATAGATTTTTAGAATACAAAATGAATGTAAAAAAAAATAAGCTTTTAGATTTAGAAATAAAATTAAAACAATATGAATATGATTCCCTTAAGAAGAGAAACAGTGATAATTAACTTTAGTGATAAGGTTATTTGTTAAATTTATTTTATTATAAATTGTACATATATATATACATTTATCATTATGCCAAGTCCCTTGTAGGGTAGGCAGAAAGCAAAGACCGCCATATAAATAATATATATAGTTGTTGTTGTTGTACTTTTAAATTGTAACATTGATATTTTATTATGAAAATAAATATAAGTATGGTAATAATAAAAAATAGTAGATGTTAATAATGCTTTGTTTTTTTGTTAAAATAATTTTTACATATTGAAATGAGTTATTACTAAAGATGACCGCACCGATGTATTTTCATTAATTGCTGAACTAGCAACAACCTCTTCTGAAAATTCTAACTCTGCATTAGGGACATCTTCTATGTGGTCGTTATGGTGTAATGCTAAATTATGCAGGACACAGCAAGCTACAACAATGTGCATACTGGTCTGCAATTTAACTCGCAGACCCATCGACAAACATGGGAATCGTCTCTTTAAGACTCCAAAGCACCTCTCTACAGTGTTTCTGGTCCTGATATGTGCTCGATTATAAGCTTCTTCACTTGGTGATGACGGGTTTAAAAAAGGTGTTAACAAATAAGATCTGCATGGGTATCCACTATCACCAAGTAAATAGTCAGTGCCATAAGCACCACTTTCAAAATCAGCTCTGATATGTGAATCATTAATGATGGTGGTGTCATGTACAGACCCAGGCCATCGACAGATAACGTCTAAAATAAATAAATTGGCATTACATATTACTTGAGTATTTAGAGAGAAATACCCCTTCCTATTTCTGTATAACTCAGCTCGGGAACCACCAGGAGACTGAATTTTGATGTGGGTGCAGTCAACTGCTCCAATTACATTAGGAAATCTACTTATAACATAAAATTCATTCTTTATCCTGTTGCGGTCGTGTTCTGTTCTAGGCATCGTTATAAACTGCGGCCTCAGGTCTGCAATAGCTGCTGATACCTTTTTAATTATTCGACAGGCTGTAGATTTATGCACCCTAATGTGGTCAGCTACAGTTATTTGAAAAGCTCCTGTAGCATAATAACTTATGGTTAAAAGCACTTGTTCTATAGCACTTATTGATTTATTCCTTAGAGTATATGGTTTTATTCTATGTGCTATTAAATTAACAACGAACATTACTACAGATTTTGTCATCCTGTATCTATTTCTGAACTCTTCCTCATTGTAATATTCAAAAGGATTCATTCTAGCCTTAAATTGCCGTGGTCTAGCCTCGCCTTCGTCATTACTGCTGGAGCTGCTCAAGCTGATACTTAAATCCGACAGAGACATGCTGTTTTCTACAACAATAATATCAAAGTAATAATTTTTCTTTAGAAATTATGATTTTTATAAAAAATATACAAAATTTTAATAGCAATCCTTGTAATTATGCTGTACTTACAAGTAATAATCTGAAGAATAACTAGAAATTCAATCTTGATTATAATTTAATTCGTCCACAAGCTCAGATTACTTGACAAAGCTTTTGACAGTAGTTTGACCACTGATTAACGCTTAACAAGCGTTCCAGAAACTCAAAACGGCGGTTGACATGCGATTCTGCCGCATGATTTGACAGTCTTGTCAACTAACAAGCCGATCAAATCAAATCTATGAATAAGCTTCTAGCAACCCAAATGTTACTTGACAAGAGATTTGACAATCGATTTGTTAATTTTTCTGTTGATCGGCCTTTCAGAAACCGGGCCTCAGTCTTGGATACCGATGGAAACATTTCTTGAAAATATCTCCCTTTGGAATATTTACAATCAACAAATTGACGAAT
>DWOW01000009.1:0-11556 GCA_018251355.1 Ampittia dioscorides camertes | reverse complement strand
CAACCGATACAGTCGGGGACTGTATAACATTGGGATTTTTGGGGTCTGGTCTACTTTCATACTGAAATGAATTTAAGCTTTAGTCTACAACGCTGACCAAGTGCGATTTGGTAGACTTCACACACCTTCGAGAACTTTTATGAAGGACTCTCCGGTATGCAGTCTTCCTTACGATGTACTGACCTATGTTTTATAGGAAGGCGCATACTAATAATAATATTTACTATAGATACTATTGATAGATTACATATTAAAGTTCTATTATTTAAATGGAAATGATAATGAAAAAATATGTTTTTACAAGTGATTTTTGCAAAGTGACACAAACAATTTTATATTAATTATGATTTTTTTCCGAAACCTATTCTTTATAAGCTCAAGTTATGTTAAAGTAAATCTTCAGAAGATACGAGTACAACTGTTTGTATCGTCATATCTTCCTAATGTCATTTTCGTTTAATCCAAAAAGAGCGGTACATTTGTAATATTCATCTCTTTGTAAATTTCTACATTTCTGAACAAAGTCGTAACGGTACATAATCTTGTGACGTTTAATTTGGTCTCGACTCGGTGCCGAGATGAAACGTCGGGCACATTTCGCGCGCCGTCCCCCCCATGCTACGCTTCCCGAATAACAGAATTACCACCAAGCCAGTAATTAAAATAACTTTCGCTCCTTCAGCTCGCCCGAGATACGGCGCGGATTAAGATTACACTATGTGGAACTTCGGTGCGTTAGCGTGTATTTATATATATAGTCGGAATTATTTAAAAATATGACGAGTTAAATTGATATATTTATTTTCTTTGAATCGTAGCAATTCGTGTCATATCTGTCTATCTAAAAGCCTTTTGTGGTCCACTGCTGGATATAGCCCCACCTAACTGGTGTCACTCCGATCTGTCATAGAAGCGATTAATAATTGATAAAATATTTAATGAAATGAAATGAAATTATTTAAAAATGTGGTTTTACAGTTTAGGTGGTATAGTTTAGATGTATTCTCCGCACATTTGCCACACTTTTGGCATGCAAAATGTGTTTATTTTTATATGTTATCAATTAATCTAAAATATTTAATACATAGTTATGAATGCACCACAATCCGCTCTAGATTAAGCAACACAAATGCTGACTCCGCGGTATGTGTCCCGCGGAGGAGCCATGTATCATTGTGAGTTAGTAATAAATCGCCTCTAAATCGGCTAAGACGTATTTTATTCCTCACCTTATTTTTAATTAATTAGTTCATTAAATTAATAAGTTTAAACACATACGCTCCGAAACCAAGAGTGGCGCAGCCGGCTCGGATTTTTCTCGCGAAATCCGTAGTTTTCACGTAATCCCGACGTAGAAATTCGTCCAGGAAAATTATACGGAAATCTACACGGATAGAGTAAATCCGTCGAACCAAATAAATATTCTTTTGAGTTCCGTGTGTGTGGAAAAGCAGAGTATGGGAGGCGTGATCGGTTGGTGAGTAAATCTTTTCGCCAGTCCTTTGTTCCTGCCCCTCCTGTATTTTTCATAAAGTTATTATAATAATTAGTATTCGTTATTTTTGAGATCGAAACTTGCTCATTGTAACATTGTTTAAGCTGATATCTCCGTATAAAATTTATGGTCTTATCTCTATTCTAATTCTTCGAATGTAACATAGAGTAATTGTAGAGTTAGAGAGCTTTAATTTTAAGTATTATGCCTTAAATCATTTGTTTGAAATAATTTTATTTTATTAATTTTTAAATTTATCGTAGTATGATATAATATGCAAAATAGTAATTTTGAAGATAAGATTTAGTTTTATGCAAAGTACTTTTTACAATTTTACTTACTTAATTTACAAAACTTAAAATCTATTTTTTCTTTTTCTGTTCTGCTTATAATGTGTGTTTTATTGTGTTATTATTAGCTTATAATAAAAAAAAAACATATTTTGTGTGATATTACGTGCTAGTTGCTTCCTCTGAACAGTTCATTACTCTGTCACCATGACAACCGCGACAGTCACTCCTATACCAAAGGAAATGACAGATATAATTCCTACGTTTAATGGTAATAAAAGACAATTAAATTTATATTTGAGACAATGTCAGTATGTAGTTGATCGGTATAGAGGAAGTGTAGAACAAAACCTTTACATCTTTAATGTTTTGACTAGTAAATTAAGAGAGGATGCAGCTGCGCTCTTATCGGAACGGGAGGATATTGTTACATGGACCGCAATGAAAGAATTGCTAATCCAGCACTTTGGAGACCCACGTAGTGAAGCTTGTATTAACATTGAATTAGAATCACTAAAAATTAATTCAGGCGAAAGTTTTTTAGACTTTTGTAATAGAATCCAAGAGGTTAGATCCTTGTTAATGTCGAAGGTGAATGCTACTGAAAACAGTGAATTAAAACGCGCGAAATTAGTTATTTATAATAATACGGCTCTGAATGTGTTTTTGTATAACCTACCTGAAAATATGGTGCGTATCGTTAGGCTTAAATCACCTACATCTTTAGAAGCTGCGTTGAGTATCGTACTCGAGGAAGTTAATTTTCTAAATCAATACAATATGCGCAACCGTATTCACGGAACTGTTCAAAATTCAGGTTTGGGTTCAAGGCCATACACGATACAGACATCGGATTATAGGACAGCTGGACCCATTAATTCCAAATTCCATTCTAACAATCCCCAAAATTCACCAATTAAGGTTCCTCAAATTCCCTTTCAACCATTAAAGCCAACATTCGGGTATCGGCCTCAATTAGGTTTTCAACCTCAACATTTTGGTTATAGGCCATCGTTACAATTTGGCTATAGACCACCTCAACAATTCGGTTATAAGCCACCACAACAATTCGGCTATAGGCTTCCTCAACAATTTGGCTACAGGCCACCTCAACAGTTTGGATATAAACCAATACAACAAAATGGGTTTAGTCAAACCCAGAAACAACCCCAACTTCAAGATAGTGATGTATCCATGAGAACAGCACAGCCTAAGCCCAGCTCAGGTTTTAAATTAAATGAATTAACTATGAACAATTATGAAGATTATCCCTGTTACGATCATTACTATTGTGACAACGAATTTTCAAATGACGATAACTATTGTCACGATATAAATTACTCGGAATATCTTAATACTTCTTGTAATGAATTGGAGTTCACAAATGATAATCAGGAAATGGATTTTCGGGAAGTAGCCTCATCAACAGACACGAAATCTTAGAGGTAAATTGTGATCCGAACTTAAAATTACCCTACATTTATTTGAAAGAAATAGACGCTAAAATGATGATTGACACAGGTAGCATGAGATCGTTTATTAGTCCTCGAAAAGCATATGAGTATTTTAGTGAATATATCAGAAAAGAACAGTTTCAGGTAATAAGTACTCATGCCTCTAGTAGGCACGACGAAGTGATAGAAATTCCCCTTTTACCTACCTTTGCAAGTAATAATTGGCATAAATTCTATTTGTATGACGTTGATTCGCGTTATGATGGACTTATTGGTAATGATCTTTTACAACAATTAGATGCAGTGATTGATTTAAAGGAGCAGATATTAAAAACTAACGCTACATGTTTACCTATAATAAATAATAACCTAAATTATATAATTGTTATACCACCTCGATCAGAGCGACGAGTCAAATTACCTGTAGATCAATATTCAGGTGATGCTATCCTTGACTTTCAGGAGTTTAAAAATGGCTTACGCGTGCCTAGTGCTATTTTGAATTGTGTTAAGAGACTATAATCAAGGTCATAAACTTAGAACAAATTCACGATGATTTGAATTATGTATCCGCAACCTACCAACAAATGTGTAAACTGATAGACTGGAATGCATCATATTCTCAAGAATTCACCAGTACTAAAATGCATACAGAGTTCGTGCGCGATATGACTTTAGATAAATATCACCAACTAATCCCACAGAAACGTTTTAAACGCGGTCTTCTAAACCCATTGGGTTCTGTTATAAAGATGGTAACTGGTAATCTAGATCACGAAGATGCACTTAAATATGATAACCTTATTTCCAAATTAACTCATAATCAGATTATTATATAAATAAAAAAATGACGATTTTCTCCAAAATGTTTGATAGTTTCATTAATACGACTGAAGTAGTAAATCAGAATATTGTTAATTTTCATAAAAGATTTATCTGTAAAACAAAATAACTGGACCTTCTTAACTTACCTTTCAGAATTATTTATCTTATTTATAAGTAGCTATCGTACTATCTTCATTAGACTAAGCGAAATTGAAACTGCATTGGCTTTAAGTAAGGTCTCGGTATTACATCAATCAATTGTAAACTCTACAGAACTGTTATATCATTTAGAATTAATTTCTAAATCTGAAAGTTTAGTGTATTCACCAACAGAAGCAAATTTGTTAAAAATAGAGGAGACTATCAGTGTAAAATCATTTATAAAAAATAATCGAATTACCTTTATAATGTCAATACCACTTACTGATAATTCCACATATAATTATTATAAAATTTATTCATTACCAATTTTTGATAGATCTAAAAATAAAACCTTTGCAATAATCCCTAAATACCCTTACCTACTGGCGAGAGAAATGAAATACTTACCGATTCTAAAACCATGTCGCCTACTTTCGGCTGGCGATCAGTTTCTGTGTACTGCAGACAACCAAGGCTGGTACCATCAACCTACCTGTGTGGAGCAACTGATGAAGTTCGACGAGGATCACAGCCCCTGTGTGCAGCAACAGGTTCAAATCGAGAAGGTCAGAGTCCAACAAATCAACGCAGATAGTTGGCTACTCTACAGCGAATTAAAGACGATATTAACTAAGCGTTGCGGCTATGAGGTCAGTAAACAACTTGTATTTGGTACTTACCTGTTAACCATTGACGAGCCTTGTGACCTGGAAATTAATGGAGTTCATCTTTATCACCGTACCTTTATAGAATTTGGTGTCATTAAGAAAATACCAATTATCACCTTACCCCAGTTGCGTACAAATGCTACTCCAACCAGTGCAAGTGTACTTAATATTAAGGGAATTAATCTCGACGAAGTGAAATATATGGCCTTTTCGTTAAGACATAGTGCAGTGATCGAAAGTGATTTAAGTGAAAAGAAAAATTTCAGTGAGAATTTAGGATACGTAACATTCGGTTTAGTAATTTTAGGTATTCTTATTTGTCTGATTTATGTTGTTTGGCTAAAATCGCCAGTATGTGTATTATTTAAGAAAAATTATCGGAGTAAATCTCAAATCGATTCTTCCGATAATTTTCCTCTTAGGGTTGGAGGAGTTATGAATGCACCACAATCCGCTCTAGACTAAGCAACACAAATGCTGACTCCGCGGTATGTGTCCCGCGGAGGAGCCATGTATCATTGTGAGTTAGTAATAAATCGCCTCTAAATCGGCTAAGACGTATTTTATTCCTCACCTTATTTTTAATTAATTAGTTCATTAAATTAATAAGTTTAAACACATACGCTCCGAAACCAAGAGTGGCGCAGCCGGCTCGGATTTTTCTCGCGAAATCCGTAGTTTTCACGTAATCCCGACGTAGAAATTCGTCCAGGAAAATTATACGGAAATCTACACGGATAGAGTAAATCCGTCGAACCAAATAAATATTCTTTTGAGTTCCGTGTGTGTGGAAAAGCAGAGTATGGGAGGCGTGATCGGTTGGTGAGTAAATCTTTTCGCCAGTCCTTTGTTCCTGCCCCTCCTGTATTTTTCATAAAGTTATTATAATAATTAGTATTCGTTATTTTTGAGATCGAAACTTGCTCATTGTAACATTGTTTAAGCTGATATCTCCGTATAAAATTTATGGTCTTATCTCTATTCTAATTCTTCGAATGTAACATAGAGTAATTGTAGAGTTAGAGAGCTTTAATTTTAAGTATTATGCCTTAAATCATTTGTTTGAAATAATTTTATTTTATTAATTTTTAAATTTATCGTAGTATGATATAATATGCAAAATAGTAATTTTGAAGATAAGATTTAGTTTTATGCAAAGTACTTTTTACAATTTTACTTACTTAATTTACAAAACTTAAAATCTATTTTTTCTTTTTCTGTTCTGCTTATAATGTGTGTTTTATTGTGTTATTATTAGCTTATAATAAAAAAAAAACATATTTTGTGTGATATTACGTGCTAGTTGCTTCCTCTGAACAGTTCATTACTCTGTCACCATGACAACCGCGACAGTCACTCCTATACCAAAGGAAATGACAGATATAATTCCTACGTTTAATGGTAATAAAAGACAATTAAATTTATATTTGAGACAATGTCAGTATGTAGTTGATCGGTATAGAGGAAGTGTAGAACAAAACCTTTACATCTTTAATGTTTTGACTAGTAAATTAAGAGAGGATGCAGCTGCGCTCTTATCGGAACGGGAGGATATTGTTACATGGACCGCAATGAAAGAATTGCTAATCCAGCACTTTGGAGACCCACGTAGTGAAGCTTGTATTAACATTGAATTAGAATCACTAAAAATTAATTCAGGCGAAAGTTTTTTAGACTTTTGTAATAGAATCCAAGAGGTTAGATCCTTGTTAATGTCGAAGGTGAATGCTACTGAAAACAGTGAATTAAAACGCGCGAAATTAGTTATTTATAATAATACGGCTCTGAATGTGTTTTTGTATAACCTACCTGAAAATATGGTGCGTATCGTTAGGCTTAAATCACCTACATCTTTAGAAGCTGCGTTGAGTATCGTACTCGAGGAAGTTAATTTTCTAAATCAATACAATATGCGCAACCGTATTCACGGAACTGTTCAAAATTCAGGTTTGGGTTCAAGGCCATACACGATACAGACATCGGATTATAGGACAGCTGGACCCATTAATTCCAAATTCCATTCTAACAATCCCCAAAATTCACCAATTAAGGTTCCTCAAATTCCCTTTCAACCATTAAAGCCAACATTCGGGTATCGGCCTCAATTAGGTTTTCAACCTCAACATTTTGGTTATAGGCCATCGTTACAATTTGGCTATAGACCACCTCAACAATTCGGTTATAAGCCACCACAACAATTCGGCTATAGGCTTCCTCAACAATTTGGCTACAGGCCACCTCAACAGTTTGGATATAAACCAATACAACAAAATGGGTTTAGTCAAACCCAGAAACAACCCCAACTTCAAGATAGTGATGTATCCATGAGAACAGCACAGCCTAAGCCCAGCTCAGGTTTTAAATTAAATGAATTAACTATGAACAATTATGAAGATTATCCCTGTTACGATCATTACTATTGTGACAACGAATTTTCAAATGACGATAACTATTGTCACGATATAAATTACTCGGAATATCTTAATACTTCTTGTAATGAATTGGAGTTCACAAATGATAATCAGGAAATGGATTTTCGGGAAGTAGCCTCATCAACAGACACGAAATCTTAGAGGTAAATTGTGATCCGAACTTAAAATTACCCTACATTTATTTGAAAGAAATAGACGCTAAAATGATGATTGACACAGGTAGCATGAGATCGTTTATTAGTCCTCGAAAAGCATATGAGTATTTTAGTGAATATATCAGAAAAGAACAGTTTCAGGTAATAAGTACTCATGCCTCTAGTAGGCACGACGAAGTGATAGAAATTCCCCTTTTACCTACCTTTGCAAGTAATAATTGGCATAAATTCTATTTGTATGACGTTGATTCGCGTTATGATGGACTTATTGGTAATGATCTTTTACAACAATTAGATGCAGTGATTGATTTAAAGGAGCAGATATTAAAAACTAACGCTACATGTTTACCTATAATAAATAATAACCTAAATTATATAATTGTTATACCACCTCGATCAGAGCGACGAGTCAAATTACCTGTAGATCAATATTCAGGTGATGCTATCCTTGACTTTCAAGAGTTTAAAAATGGCTTACGCATGCCTAGTGCTATTGTGAATTGTGTTAAGGGATATGCTTATACTGTGATTCAAAATACCTCGGAATTTCCAAAGCAACTTATTATGAAACATCCGTTTAAGGTGATTAGACATCACATGGATACTGAATATAATATAAATTTCATCGCCCACAATACTAATACAAATAAATTACTGGAAGAAAATTTAAATAAACTCAGACTTGATCATACCAATGATGAAGAACGCGAAAAGATTTATAGACTTTGCAATGAATACAAAGACATTTTTTACTGCGACCAAATTCCCCTAAGTTTCACTAACTCAGTCAAATGTCATATACGGACCAAGAACGAAGACCCTATATATGTAAGGCCATATAGACAAGCTCCAGTTATTCAAAATGAAATTAATAGACAAGTTGATAAATTGTTGAAAGATAACGTTATACAAGAATCACATTCTCCTTGGAATGCCCCCGTTCATTTAATCCCTAAAAAGATGGACGCGTCGGGTGAGATCAAATATAGAATGGTAGTAGACTATAGACGTCTTAACGATATCACGGTTGACGACAAATATCCCCTACCAAATATAAATGATCTTTTTGACAAATTAGGAAAAAGTACTTACTTCACCACAATTGATTTGGCTAGCGGATATCATCAGATAGAAATAGATGAGAAAGATAGACAAAAGACCGCTTTTTCTACGCAGAATGGACACTTCGAATTTCTTCGGATGCCATTTGGGCTCAAGACGGCCCCAGCCACGTTCCAACGCACAATGGACAGCGTGTTACGCGGTCTACAAGGATTACATTGTATGGTATACTTAGATGATATCATAATTTACGGTAATAGCCTGGATGATATGATACAAAAATTACGATCTGTTTTTGACAGGCTTAGAGAAACCAATATGAAGATTCAACTCGACAAGTCAGAGTTTTTACGAAAGGAAGTTCTCTACCTTGGGCATACAATTACGAAGGATGGGCTGAAACCTAATAACGACAAAATTATTGCAATATTAAATTATCCACTTCCGAAAACTACTACTGAAATTAAAAGTTTCTTAGGACTTGTAGGTTACTATCGACGCTTTATCAAGGATTTCGCTAAAATTACCCAGCCACTAACAGCTTGTCTCAAAAAACGTAACAAAATTATATTAGATCAGAAGTATATTGATGCATTTAATAAATGTAAGGAAGTCTTGACTCATGCACCGCTTTTGCAGTACCCTGATTATGACAAATCTTTTATACTTACGACGGACGCATCAGATGTAGCTCTAGGAGCAGTCCTGTCACAAGGACAAATTGGTAGTGACAAACCTATCGCGTATGCTAGTCGTACCCTTAGCGATACGGAATCACGTTATAGTACAATCGAAAGGGAATTGCTTTCCATTATTTGGGCAGTTAAACATTTTCGACCATACCTATATGGTCGGAAATTTTACATATACACTGACCACCGTCCGTTAGTATGGCTTCAATCTCTTAAGGACCCCAGCAGTAAACTAACCCGTTGGAGACTACGTTTGCAAGACTTTGATTTTGAATTAATTTACAAACCTGGAAAACAAAATAGTAACGTGGACGCACTATCCAGAATAAAAATTAATGCCCTACATTCAGATAGCGAAAACCTGTCACTAGCGGTCAATGTTGATGAAAATGATGAAACCAACCATAGTGATTCATCAACAATAACCATATCAGATGCGAGTAGAACTGCAACAGCTAGCTCTATAGATTTTATTGACCAAAACATTCATGAATGCTCTGAACTATCAGAATCCAGCCAATCAGATACAGTTCATTCAACAGTAAACGTGGACTCATCTGGTATACCAATTTTAAACGAAGCTATAGACACAAAACCAAATCAAATTTTAGTGTTCCCTTGGTTAAAAAATACAATGCAGGTTAAAACTCTTTCACGTGATAAACAGAAAGTATTAGAAGTCTTCTTACCAATAGATAAGCCAGAAATAGTAAAAGAGTTTTTAAAACAATATATTAAACCAAAAGTTAAGTATTTTATTTTCTTTCAAGATCAGGAACATCGCAGAGTATTCGGTAACGTAATAATAAACCTTTTCAATAAGGAAACAGTTAATTTATACGAATGCACAGAGCGAGTAATTTATGTAGAAGATGAAGAGGAACAGAAAACTCTAATAGGTAAACATCACGAAGGAAAGACTTGTCATCGAGGAATTAAAGAGACATTAGTTAGACTTCGCAGGAATTATTATTGGGATAGAATGCAGGAGACAGTTACGGCGGTTATTAATAGCTGTGAAGCATGTCGAAAAATGAAATATGATAGAAGACCTGTAAAACCTGTTTTACAGTTGACGCAGACCCAGGATGCCCCATTTCAAGAATTATTCATAGATCTTTTTAGTATTGAGAGTAAAACTTATCTAACTCTTATCGACGCGTTCAGCAAGCTAGGCCAAGCTATAGAAATTCAAGGTAAATCGACTCCTGAAGTAATTCGTGCTTTAATGAAGTATTTTTCATACTATGGTATTCCAAAAAAGATTAGTGCGGACTCTGGAACCGAATTCAATAACGAATTAATGAAAGAATTCTTAAGTTTGCACAAGGTAGACATTCACATAGGTACACCTAATAACCCCAATTCAATGGGCCTGATTGAACGTTTTCATTCCACATTAATAGAAATATACAGGTTAGCTAAATACGAAAGACGATGTACTGATGCAGCATCCGTAATGACGTACTCAATCATGGCGTATAATCATTCTATCCATTCTGTTACTGAACTAACCCCATTTGAAGTCGTTTTTGGGCATACTGATACAAGTAGCCCGTATTGCATAGAATTAGAAAAGCATTATTTTCAACAAATGGTTAAAGATCATGCAAAGCGTATTAAAGTTTTGTATAAGCAATTGGCAGATAAGATGGTAGCTATAAAGAATAAAAATAGGGAAAGGAGAGGCGGTGAAACTGACATTGATTTTCGTGAGGGTCAGATAGTTTTTGCGAAGGATGTCAATAAACGTAAAAGTAAAGACAAACCAAGGTACGTAAAGGCAAAGGTTACAGGCCCACACGAAAGAAACGTATTACCTATACAAGTAGGAGAAAGATGTACGAGGATACCTATTAAAAATGTAAAACGCCCTCCACAGGTGGTGCAGCGTCCTGTTAGTGGCGATGCCCTCGCTGGCACTACATCTACAAAGCCTTGAAGGTAATCCAGGCATATTTCCAGTAAAGGAAGGACAAGCATACGTACAAACTGATCAATGGACTATAATCAAGGTCATAAACTTAGAACAAATTCACGATGATTTGAATTATGTATCCGCAACCTACCAATTAATGTGTAAACTGATACACTGGAATGCATCATATTCTCAAGAATTCACCAGTACCAAAATGCATACAGAGTTCGTGCACGATATGACTTTAGATAAATATCACCAGCTAATCCCACAGAAACGTTATAAACGCGGTCTTCTAAACCCATTGGGTTTGTTATAAAGATGGTAACTGGTAATCTAGATCACGAAGATGCACTTAAATATGATAACCTTATTTCCAAATTAAATCATAATCAGATTGTTATATAAAAAAAAATGACGATTG
>DWOW01000008.1:0-11728 GCA_018251355.1 Ampittia dioscorides camertes | reverse complement strand
AGGTCAAGCTCAACTAGGAGGAGAAACTTGTGCATGTTGTAGGCTTTTACCCATTTACTGGTGACAAAGGACCAGGAGCGCATCACTCTCTGCATACATTTTTTACTATTGATTGATTGATTAATTGAAATTATATTGTTCTTAATTCTCACCTTTCCATGAGGATCACATGACATTGAGTTGGGGTCTATTCCTGAAAGGGGCATTTCTGGAGTAGCGGGCTCCTGGGGGGCTCCTGGTGCGGCGGGGGCCAGGTGAGTGTCTTCAGGCGCGTTGGGCGTTTGGGGCTTTCCGATCTCAACGGTCTTCAGCTCCACGTTGGCTTGATGGGAAGCCACCGCCAGCAGTAAGATAGGAAGGAATTTGGCTGTGGATAAAACGTTCATTAATCTTAAGGTAAAACATGAGAATGAAAAATAAATTAAATCTATATTTATAAATCAAATTTCATTGTCTGTTTGTAATATAAAGTACCGCTTTTGACTACAAGCATATATGAATATATATATGGTAAATATTTTTTATGGTTGCTAGAATGCAAATGAGCACCACCAATCCACTGCCGCCCATAACAATTGTGGCGGACGTGTATCGAGGCTAATAAATAGACTAACTCTAAGCCCACTCAATGTGGTTCATTTATTTATTTATTTTATTTATTTATTCTTTATTGCACAACAAATGGTACAAAGGGCGAACTTAATGCCTGGTGGCATTCTCTACCAGTCAACCCTGGGTGTATGTGAGAAGGTGTGGTAGGTGCATATAAATAACATTAACATTTATACATAATACAATACTATCAATAAAATACATTTTTATAAAAATATATATCTTAAATATCTTAAATATACATACACAAACTTATATATAATACATAATATATAAATATACATAATAAATTATGTTATACTTATATACATACATAAGACAGTAAATAATGTTCAAATTAATGTCCCTTCAACGATTCCTCCATGTAGTGCTGCCGAACCTGTCTCTTGAAAGAGGATAATGAAGCTGCTTTCCTGATGTCTGCGGGTAAGGTGTTCCAAAGCATTATTGCCCGAACAGTGAATGAATTACGGAAATAGCCAGTCTTATGTGGCGGATGATAGAGTCTTAGGTTACTTGAAGAACGAAGATTTTTATCATGGGTTGAACAGAGCAACTGAAAATTTTCCCTCAAATAGGTAGGAGAAGTCACATTATTTAAAATTGCGTATAATGTGAAGAGAATCCTGGAATTCCGCCTTTGACGAATAGGTAGCCATTTCAGTTGGGCGCGGTACTGGGAAATGTGGTCATACTTTCGTAGACCGAAGATATATCTAATGCAGTTATTCAGAAGGCGATCCAGTTTGTTAAGAAGCTCTTCGGTCAAATCTGGGTAACACACGTCAGCATAATCAAGAATAGGCATAACCAAACTATGAATCAAAGTAATCTTCGTAGTAATTGGCAAAAAATTTTTGAATCGATAGAGCATCTGCAAGGTCCCGATCACTTTTTTACTTACCTCCATTACATGTTTACGCCAACTTAGAGTTGAATCGATGTGTAAACCTAGATTTTTTACATCATCACTCCATGGTAGAATAACACCGTTGTATGTAACTGGAGGCAAATTCATCTTATCGATTTTGGCCAGCATTTTTGAGCTTCCTACAAGTATCGCCTGGGTCTTCGCGGGGTTAACAGTAACTCCATAACGTATGGACCATTCACTGATAGTTGCTAAGTTTCTATTCAGTTTTGTAATCGCACTTGCTACTCCTACGAAGCTAGCCTGAACATACAATTGTAAATCGTCAGCATAAAGATGGTACGGGCAGTCAAGTGAAGAACTTATGGAATTGATAAATAGAGAAAACAGCAAAGGAGAGAGTATACCGCCTTGCGGAACGCCCATATTGATATCAGCCCAATCTGAGGACCTGTCTCCAAGTCGAACCAATTGCTGACGTCCGCGAAGATATGACGAGAACCAGTTCAAAGCCATTGGACAGAAACCGTAGATAGCAAGGATAGACAACAGGATTTCGTGGTCAACTGTGTTAAAAGCATTGGAAAAGTCAACAAGAACCACCACCGTAACTTTCTGATCATCCATGCCGCGTCTGATATCGTCAGTAACTTTGATGAGAGCTGTGGTAGTACTGTGACCAGGACGAAACCCAGACTGATATACATTCAGTAGGTTATTTTTAGAGAAATACGAGGAAACTTGCTTATGTACACAGGCCTCTAGAATTTTTGATAAAAAAGGTAAGATAGATATGGGACGGAAGTGTTCAGGAAGAGTGGGATTAGAGATTTTCGGGAGAGGTCGCACCAGTGCCTTCTTCCAGGTGGATGGATACTGCCCCACTTCAAGAGAGTAATTGACAACATGAGTTAGCACTGGGAGTAGCACATCTAACACTGGTAGGATCATAGATCTACTGATTTCATCACATCCTACGGCGTTTGAACTAATGGCTAATATACATTTTTTGATCTCATCTTGTTTAACCGAACAAAACTGAAAAGCAGTTATATTTGAAGGTTGCATTAACGCAATTGAAGTTATTGTTTTAGATTGGATATTAGGGTCCAGTGGAATAGTAAAGGAAAAATGATTGTTAATATCATTAGGAGTAAGAGAGGGACCATAATCCATTGTTTTAGGCTTACCAATGCCGAGTGATTTTAGAAATTTCCATGTATCATTTGGAGAAGAGTTAGTTATAGTTGTGTGGATGTAACGGCGTTTAGCGGCCCGCACCATCTGGTTGCATCTGTTCCTAGCGATTTTAAAGTCGGCCCAATTTAGCTCAGTGCGATCCCGTTTGTATTTCCTAAAAGCTCGGTTGCGTTTGTTCATGGCCATCCGTACTCCATTGGTCATCCAAGGAGCCGGCGAGCGCTTTAACCTAACTTTGTGGGTCGGGGCATGAACATCGTACAATTTTATAATATTTGTATTCAAAAGTGCAATTTTATCTTCTATTGTAGAAGCTGATAGGAGAGTGCTAAAATCTATATTACGTGCATCTTGTTTTAGTTCGTCAATATTGATGCGAGAGAAATTGCGCAGCTCCTTAAAAGTAGAATTATATTTCGGTGGCTTAATATTATAGGAGGCATATATAATATCATGTCGTGAAAATCCTGGGGCTAACAGTTGACCATGTTTGTTGACATGTTCAGGGCAACTTGCAATTATTAGGTCAATCCAGGAGTCGTTAGCAACTATGTTGTGATGGGTGGGAGATAGTGGCAGCACCGAGAGGTTTACTGCGTCCAATATATTACGAAGATTACTTGTACGGTTACTAAAGGACAACATATCAGTATTAAAATCACCCATGATTATGATGTGTTCATACTGACATCCTACAGAATCCAAAGTGGAACCTAAAGACTCAAAGTAGTCAGTGGAAGGTGGGCAGTATATTACTCCAAGAAGCACCTTGCGCCTTTTGACATCCAGCTCTATGAATAATACCTCTGCATCAGCTGAATACGTAGGTGGTGACGTCATTACGATCTTGTAGGGTATGCTAGAATGTAAATAAATCGCAACGCCACCTCCCCTCTTTCCTACGCGGTCATTCCGTATGAGTACAAAGTTCGGCAGTGAAAATGATGTTGAAGGTAAATTAGGTTTAAGCCAACTTTCAGATATCAGAATCGCATGTAGATTTTGGTTATAGAAAACGCTTTCAATCTCCGAAAAATGGCTAGGAACACTCTGTGCATTAATATGGCATATATTTAAAAACGTTTTGCGGCTAGCAAAGATTTCAGTAAGCTCTTTAGATGTCGAATAAAAACTTTCGTCCACACACGAGGCAAATGACGAATCAGAACTAATAATCGAGTGAAATAAATCATCATCATCACTATCGTATAACACCATAAATAATATCAAAATGTGTATGTATAAATATAAATAATAAACTTTAAAACAAATATAAATAATAAGTCTTAAATACAAATAAATATGAATATTACTAAATTATTATTAATTTATCTTAACTTAGTAGAACCTATCTTATTTTATTCTCCAGCAACATCCCAAAGTTGACTAATATGTTACAGACGTTCAAGTCGATTTTCTTAGTGTTATTAATTAATTACAATAATAAACAAACACAATTAATCAAAGTAGAAAAACTATACTATATATAAATTAGAATTATAACAAAATAAACACAGAGGTTTAAATTAAGAGGTTTAAATTAACAGCCCTTCAAGAAACATCACAGGCCTTTATCATAGAGTAATATATATAAAAAAAAAAAGTAGCTCGGTACTCCCAAAAATTTATAATCTGTTATTATGGCAACGTTAAAGAGTTTGACAACTACAATAAAAGGGCGCCAATCATCTGATTCATCTGTCAATCAAGTTGACGTCAGAATGTTAGGTTATTATTAATACAATTTACGGTTTACTTTAGATTAAAGTCATTAAATCAAACTTTCCTTATACCAACAGAGAGAACTAAAATTAACAAGTGACGGCCATCTTGCTTCTACCAATTACTTGTTACTAGAACGGGCTGCAAAGAAAATAAATTTTAAAATACCTTACTTGTGTGAAAAAAAGTAGACCTCTGTATTATAAACAACAGCTAAGTAATTTATACCCAACGAGCATAAACAAACTACTTTCTGGACTGACATCTTCTGCTTCGTTTATTTTCATCATTGGGCAATGGCGTAGTATTTTGCTTCTTTTGAAGTACTGGCGGACGACTGGTGCTAGAACTGGATGCTGTCTCAGACCTAGAAACTGGAAACTTGACGGCAAGAGCTGCAAATTCCTCCTCGGTTGTTATCTTCTCGCGCTCACCGCTTGGAGTTTTGATGTAAACAACACCATCGTGGGTCCAAACATTCCGTAACCCAAACTGATTTCGCGCCTTCATGTAGATAGATTGCCGAGGTTTTGTTAGGAATTCGGACACTTGGACTTCAGAGCCCTTCAGCTTCGCTTTGGCTTTCCAAACCTCTTGTTTGATGCTATAATCTCTGAAGTGAACGAGGACTGCACGAGGACGGTTGCCACCACTCGGTCCAAGCCGATGACACCTCTTGAAATGCATGCTTGTGAGATGATGAAGACTCATGTTCTTATTGATGGCATCCAACACAGCACTTTCATCAGAAACCTTTTCACCCTCTGGAATACCATGGAAAAGTAGAATTTTTCTACGTTGAGCCATGTCCATGACATCTATCTGCCGTATGCAACCCTGAATCTGCTGCTTCAGCAGGCTGATCATATTACTGACCACCTCTTTAAAGGTGTTAAACTCCTCATGGAGCTGCACAAGAGAAGGATTACTTGACACGGAGGCATTCTTCAGGCGGCTTTCGAAATCTGACATTTTCACTGACCAAGCATTTTCCATTTCTTTTATGGCAGCAATCTCTGGTGTATGAGCCATAATAAATGATAACAGTGAGGACACAGTGAATTGTAGTGTTTGTGACTATAGAACTGTCAGTTGATAAGGGATGATGCTGGTATGTTGTTTATGCTAACTGCATTTATAAACTTATTATATCAATTTAAATATACACTAATTATAACATTTTTTTTTTTTTTTTTTTTTTTAACGAGGGGAAATCTTTCAAAGATACCCGACACTCGGGGACCAGCGTCGAGTTATGTGGGATTTTCACCCACTAAAACCCCTCGGCGTTCCCTTCTCTGCGCGTTACCGGCGGCAAAGCGAGATCGACTTAGTCATGCAATCGCTATGCCGCCCGCACCTCGTCCCTGGGACTCCTCCTGTATAAATAGGCCGTGAGCCTCTTCTCCGCCTCCAGAACAGCGTGCTGGGAACGCCCAGCATGCTCCTCGCACTCCAAGCCGTGATGTAACCGGGTGTCGGCTCCCCATCCAAGCACCCGCAGCTCCACTCATAGGGGCGGCATCAGACGAGCGTAAGCTCGCCGCCTTCGCCCCATGCGTCGTCGGCGAATCTGCGCCGCAGAGGGATCATCTTCCCTTTCTCGTTCGGCGGTCTCTTTATGGGCCATGACAGCCTCGCAAAACGAGGCGACCGCCTCCCACGCTCTTTCTCTGTCCACCATGGCGCGGATCACACCAGGTAGTGAGAGGTCATCGCCGATCTCCGCACAGAGGTTTGCTCGCGCCATCGCCCACGCGGGGCACTCCGCCAGCGTATGATGAGCTGTGTCCTCATCGCAACTGCAATGATGACACTCCGCTGTCGGCTCTCTTCTAGCGGTGTGACAGAGATACCTCCCGAAGCTACCGTGCCCCGAGAGGATCTGCACCAGCCGGAAGGTAAGCGTTCCGTGGCGCCGGTCCACCCATTCTTTGAGGAGCGGACGAATTGCCTCCACGGTTCGCTGCCCAGCTTTTGGCTCAGCAAGCCTTTGTTTCCACCACCGCATGATTTCCTCATGCGCGGAGCGACGCCATTCCTCTACCTCTTCTGGAGGTGGAGCTACACCTCTAGCTTTAGCTCTGGCACGTTGATAGTAGACCTCCGCTAGGACATGGGCGTCAAGGTCCCAGGGAGGGGTTCCAGCCAGCACACACGCCGCCTGATGCGAAACCGTGCGGTATGCCCGAATCGCCCTTACCGCCATGACCCGCTGTACTCTGTACAACAAGGCCAGACTGTCCGCGGATAGGGCATCGGCCCACACAGGTGCTCCGTACAGAGCCATCGAGCGCAGCACGCCGGTGTAGAGTCTTCGGCATGCTGTCTTCGGTCCTCCGAGGTTTGGCAAGAGCCTTCCGAGAGCAGATGACGTCCCGATTAATTTGGGAGCCAGACTGCGAAAATGCTCTCGGAAGTTCCACCGGCTGTCAAGCGTTAGCCCCAGGTACTTCATCCGGGTCTTCAACTCGACCCGGGTACCGCAGATGTTGAGGCTGGCACCCGTTGGTGGTCTTGCCCTCGGGCCGTGAAATAAGAGGGCCTCAGTCTTGTGAAGGGCCACTCTCAACCCGAGCATCTCGATGCGCCGTATGACTAGGGCGACTCCAGCTTCAGCTCGTCTTGCCGCCTCATCAAAGTTTTTCCCACAGGCCGTAATTAAGGTGTCATCCGCATAGCAAATGACATGCAACCCAGTGGAAAGGGCGTCGCGGAGTACGTAGTCGTACCCCATGTTCCATAATAGGGGTCCTAGAACCGACCCCTGCGGAACTCCACACCGCATCTCTCTTCGATGGATTGTACCGTCCCGACCCACGTACGAGATCTCTCGTCCATGGAGGTAAGACCCGATGATTCGCCTGATGTACATCGGCAGTCCATGAAACCTGAAGGCCGCCTCAATAACCTCGAAGGGCAGTGAATTAAAGGCGTTGGCGATATCAAGAGACACCGCCAATAACACACCGCCTCCAGAAACTGCCTCTATGGATAGATCCTTCAGGTTCGAGATGGCATCGATGGTAGACCGCTCTTTTCGAAAACCGTACTGGCAATCTGCCAAGTCGGGTCCCACGCTGCGAAGATGATTGACGATACGGGCTGCCAGAATCCGCTCAAAGAGCTTACCCGCATCATCAAGCAGCACAATAGGACGGTACGCAGACGGTGAGTCTGCAGGTCGTCCCTCCTTCTGAAGTAGCACAAGCCTGCCCTCCTTCCAGCATGGTGGAAATTGGCCCTGCTCGAGGCATGCGTTTAATATCCCCATATACCACTCAGCCAACTCACCCAGAGCTAATGCCAGGACGCGCCCAGGCACACCGTCCGGCCCAGGGGCGGTTTTCTTGGCTTTGAGCTTCTGTAGGGACGCATGGAATTCCGCCAGAGAGACGGGTGGAATATCCTCTGCCTGATCTGGTTCGTAGGAGGCTCCAGCTATGACTGACGCCGGGTGAACCGCTTCGTCTGGAAACAAAGCGGCTACAACTTCCGACAGCACATGTGGTTGGAGACTTTCCGTCAATGGAGGCGCCTGTGCTCGAAGTTTATTCCGCGCAACGAGATATGGCCTCCCCCATGGGTCCCTATTAAGGCCATCGAGTAACTCCTCACGAGCTTGATCCTTAGACCTGCAGATCTCGAGCTGAAGCTCCTTCTTTGTTGCCTTGTAAGCGTCATTCAGTCCTTGGAGCAGGGCTGGATCTTGCACACGCTGCCTTCGTTGTTGGGTGTATTGGCGCCGCGCGGCCACACACGACTCGCGCAAGTTGGCGATTACGGACGACCACCAATACACCTGACGTTTTGGAGGATAACGCTTGACGCGTGGCATTGAAGCGTCACAAATTCGCCATAGGCTCCGGCGAAACTTGCGTGCCTCCTCCTCCACCACAACGGATTGCTCGAGCCGCATCGTCCAAGCTTGGACGATTGACGCCTCCACCGCCAAATCTTTGTTCAGCCGAGCCAGAGACCACCGCGGGAAGGCTATTGTGTTCCCAGCGGGGCGTTGTAGCTCCAGGCCAGATGTTGAGGCTAGCTCAAACCTAATATAAGAGTGGTCTGACAGTGTTTCCACCCCTTCCAGGACTCGCCAGTTAAGTATTCGCGATGACGCCACGGGAGTTGCGAACGAAAGGTCCACAATGGACTCGCCCTGTACCCTCACGCATGTACTGACAGAGCCCCGGTTTAAGAGCATTAATCCGAACGCAGCAGTCCACTCCTGTACCACCTCACCACGCGGACATGTTGCGGGGCACCCCCACAACACACTCTTGGCATTAAAATCGCCGAGAATGATGGACTGTCTCGGAGACTCACGCCTTACAACTGCCCCGATCTCGTCCAAGAGTCTTTCGACCTCTGCGAGTGGCTTTCTCGGGGAGCAGTAAATGCCGAAAAGCACGAAGTCTCCCCAGGTGGCGGCGACGTAACCTTGTCCACGTGCCACTAATGACAGTGAAGAGGAACGCACACCTGTTGGTATGACTATAGCCACTGTCATTTCCGAGTCAGCCACCCAATTGGGTTGAGTGGGAATATAATACGGCTCGGAGACTACCGCCGCATCAATGGACCACTCCAACATGGATTGCATGAAAATATCCTGCGCACCAGTGGCGTGGTTCAGGTTTGCTTGGAGGAAGTTTATGAGCTTAGTAGCCATTTTAGATGTCCATAACTTCCTCCCTCGAGCCGGCTTGTTTACGGGCTTGGGCCGGAGTCCGAACGGCCTGTTTGCCTTTCCGCTTAGGGGGATGGCATTTTCTGCCACCCGCAACATGATTGGCTGCCTTACCAGCCGATGCACATAGCGGACAGTGTGGATCCGCTGTACAATCTGCCACAATGTGCCCTTCTTTACCGCAGCGGAAACACAAATGGCTGCGATCAACACTTGAAGGGCAGCGAAGACTCGTGTGTCCCGCCTCCAGACATCGGAAACAGCGCATGGGTCGAGGTTCCAGTAGCTGCACTCGAGCCGAGCTCCAGCCCACTAGGAGTCGCCCAGTCTCAGCCAGAAGCTTTGCAGCTACTACTGGGCACTGCACCCAGGCCGCACTCGCGCTAAACATTCCACGGTGTCTAAGGTTGCCAACCCTTATGTGTTCAGGCGGGCATAAACCTTGTTTCGCGACGGCAGCGACGACATCCTCTTTTGTCACTGAGTCATCCAAGCCGGAGACGCGCAGTTCTGCGCATTTCACTGGCCTCGTGACGCGGACCTCCTGAGGCAGGACCTCCTTAAGCTTTTGAGCAAGAGCATCTGCTTTGCTCTCGTCCGCGCTTTCAGGAAGCTCAAACATGCGGGCACCTGTGGCAGTTGTTCGGCAGGTAAGCCCCATGGGAATTCCCAATTCCTCCAATCTGATATTAGTTTTAGCCGCAACCAGCACCGACTCATATGTGAGACCCTTCTCAATAGCCTTATCTGGTAGGGTGATCACCAAAGCGGCTGTGCGAGGAGGTTGAACTTCCTTCCTCTTTCTCCTACGTTTTACCCTCTTGCGCTTTAAGGCTTTGTCTGATTTGGCCTGTATGCCACCGGCTTGAACAGGCGTCTTAGGAGTTGGAGGCGGAACAAGACCAGAATTAGATTTCTTCTTTCCCCTCCTCGCAACATCAGCCCACGACCCATCCGCAGTTGGTGGTGGGGGCTTAACAAACTTCGGAGCAGTAGGCTCCCTTGAGGCTTGAGTTGGCTTCACTTTCTTCGCCGGCTGTTTAGGACCTTGACTTACTCCCGGAATCGGTGCATTCAGTTCTGCGGCCGGTTGCGGTTGAATGTCAGCTCGCAATGGTGGACGTGGCCTGTCTGGAAGAAACCGTCCATCTAGTTTGGCGTCGACCATATTGCCGATGTCCACCATGATCTTAGCGTGGTATTCCTCCAAGACCTGTTCCGACGGAGTAGCTGAATGGTAGCTCGCCAGCTTATCGAGATCAGCGCGAAGGCGTGCCTGACCCTCCCGTAGCTCCTCAACTTCTCTTTGGAGGCGAGCGTTTTTCTCAACCTCCTTTTGCAGTTGAGCCCTTAGAGCCTCGTTTTCTTCCGAACTGGTTCGGTTCAAAAGTGCCCCTTTTGCCTCTTTCATAACGGCGCAAGCGACCTTTAATGATCGTATAAAGCCACCCTTCAGGTGTTTGGACCTGCGTGCGACATGTAGGATTGAGTCAAGCGCGCCGTCCATCTTCTTACCGAGAGAATCTGCTGGTAGGTCGCGGATCATAGGGATTGTGATCTCAGCCGCTCTTGCATATCTCACGGCGTCCTCCTCAGAGTCCAAGTCTAGTGCCTCTCGGCTCCGGTGATTGAGTTCCTCGCGAGCTCTGGCCATCCCTATATATTGCCCAGTTGTAGGTGGGCGACCTCTACCTCTTTTGGTGGTGGGCACCTTGTTCGGCACCTGGTTCGTCTCTCCGGATGAGTTGCCACCCGAAGACTTTGTCTTTGGTCGCTTTCGGCCTTTAGCGACGACACTATCTTTTTCAGAGCAGGTCTCCATAGTTGGGTCTGAATCAGACACAGTTAAGGCTCCCGCATCCGTCAAACTGTGGGCACTTCTGTCCCGGCTACGCAAACTGCGTGCAGCAGAGCTATCCCTTGAAGGATTTCTCTTTGTTTTCTCTACATCAACTTTGAGGCCTGATGCCCGACCTGTGCGGCATTTGGTGCCCCCCCCAGAATACGTGGGGCAGCCTACACCAGATTGCTCCGATGCAGAGAGGGATTCTCCTCCCGCAATACGAGTGGTACCCTCCTGGGGTAATAACAATCTATTACCATCCGCCATATTTGATTTTGGTGCGACAAATACAGGTTCGCACTGTAAACCGGTAGCCAATTTAACATCAGCCGGCCCGGAAACCGACAGACGCCCGCTCCCCTGGGCGGGATCGCATGGGGAAAGAGTGGAACACAGATTTCCCGGCCCCAAATACGTCCGGGAGCCCGCAGCCGCCTCTCGCGGTCCTACGGGGGGGATTGATACCCCTTGGGGTGTTTGTTTTTTCATGCTGTGCTCCATAACCACCATTTTAAGGGTTGGCTCCCTCACCGCTTGGGACTGGAGTCCCTCCAGCCATTCACCCTCTCGGCACGGATCGAACCTTAGGGTTGGGGTAATTTTTATTGATAGGCCGAAAAGTCCTAGTTCAAGTCCTGGGACGCACCTATGATATTTCTAAATTATGAGCGTATTATAAAATGTAATTATCACATGCCCAACGATTAAGGAAAACAACACGAAAACTTGTACACCTAAAAGTTCTCTCTAAAGTTCTTGAAGGTGTATGAAGTCTACCAACCTGCAC
>DWOW01000007.1:0-11887 GCA_018251355.1 Ampittia dioscorides camertes | reverse complement strand
TATTGTTACACACTGTTATAAAATGTTATCCTGTTACAAACTGTTTTATAGCGTTATATAACTGCTGTGTGGGAGCACCTTAACTTGGAAATTATCTCTTAATTTCCAATACCTCACCACAGTAATGGTGCTCCCACATTGCCGTTAGAAAATGTTTAATAACGTTAGTAAACATTTGTTAGCAAACATTTAATCACAAATAAATTTTCATGTTAGAAAATGTTTAGTAATGTTAGTAAACATTTTATAACAAAACAAATTATAACAAAATAAAACATGTGTTATCTTTTGTTTGTAAACATTTTATAAGGGTGATGGCGGGATAGGCGGTGCGGTGCGGTGGGGGTTAGAGTACGCAGGTCGCTGCGCGTGGTGTCTCGCTTGTCAGTTCCTTTGTGTCAGCGTGCATCGCTGTGCGTGTGTATTAGTGGTTGCGCGTGCGCCAAGCAATAAAATATGTCCGGTAATTGGAATAACGATGATGTTTACAAACTGATTGAAATGTTTCAAGCAAGAGAAGTACTATGGAACACGATGTCAGAGAGCTACAAAGACCGAAATAAAAAACACGATGCTTGGATGGAAATTGCCAGTGAATTTAATATGGATAAAAAAGTAATTGAAAAAAAGATTCGATCACTCGTAGGTCAATTTAACCGAGAATGTAAATCTAATAAATCTGGTGCAGGAGCTAATGAGTCAAGTAAATGGTTTGCATTTAAAAAACTCATGTTCCTTAAAGGCAAAAATATTCCAAGTTTAACTGTCGATGGAGGGTTGCAGGTGAGTTTTATTTTAACGTCTTTTAATAATATTTAGATGCCCAGTCCAAAAACCCTTCATTTGAAAAATATTCTGCGAATTCTTTTCTTATTTCTTTCCCATCATCTGTCAGGGATTCACATGCTTCAAGTGGTGTTAATTGCTGCTGTTCTAATCTCCATTGTCCATCGATACGTGTACCAGTTACTATGTCATCTCCATCATAGTATTGAGATGGAGCGTAAATCATGCTCGATTCAGTTTTTCTTATAAAATTATGCAGTAGCACGCATGTCATAATTAAAGTAGTAGTTTTTTCTGGATCTAATAATATTGTAGTTCGTAAAACTCTAAATCTGGCTGACAAAATCCCAAATGCGTTCTCTACTGTTCTCCTCGCACGACTCAGTCTATAACTGAAGATTCTTTCCTTAGAATTGCTATCCTGTGGTCCTGGAAAAGGTTTTAATAAGTGTTTTTGTAAAGGGAACGCATCATCTGTTACGAACACATAAGGAAGAGGTTTGTTTCTGCCTGGTAGTGAGCTGTCACTGGGTATTTTTAAACTATTGTCGTTAATTTTATTTCGAAATTTTGTGTTTGCGAAAACTCCGCCATCACTTATGCGTCCTTGGCAGCCAATATTCACGTACAGAAAGTTGTATTCTGCGTCCACTATCGCTAAAAGTACAACGCTGTAAAATCCTTTATAGTTGTAATATTCACTGCCGCTATCAATTGGCTTTTGTATGGCTACGTGCTTTCCATCGATACTTCCTAAGCAATTTGGGAAATTCCATTTTTCTTCAAATGAATTTGCCACGTGTAGCCACTCTTGAGGTGTTGTTGGTATCTGGAACAAAAATAGAAGATTAAGAAATAGGCGCGAAAAATAAATTTATAACTCGTTATTCTAACAAATGTTATTGGATATTTTTATTAAGTATGAAATATTAATAGAATACACTATAAAAAAATATGATTTCAGTTAAGGGTTGTTAAGTAATAGAAAAAGAAAATCGCGGTTATAGATTTTTTTACAATTTTAGCTAATTTGACGCGCCTATAACTTGAAATTATCGTTTAGTTCTATTCTTTCAGGGTAACGAAGAAAACAGAATTGCTTCAGAAAACACTCTCAGTTTGAACGAAACAGGAAATACTGTCACTGATGAAACTACGGGCACGCCTTTCGCCACCCCAAAACCATTTCGGAAAAGAAGACGGCCTGAAGTAGAACAAGATCCAACACAACAAGAAGCTGTAAATATTTTACAAAGAATGTACGAATCTAGAAAAAGCAGGGATGAAAATGACGCATTTGGAGAGTATGTCTCGATGAAACTGAAACAAATAAAAAACAGTCATGCTAAGAATACTGCTCAACATCACATTAACAATATTTTGTACAATGCGACAATGGGACAATATGATTTTCCAACAACCTTTACAGACCCAACCGCTAGTAGTTCCTGGGGATACAACTCTGAACCAAATCTATCCACTTTTTCGGAAAATAATGCTGACTGTAGCTCGAGAGGATACTACACCGCACCGAGTCCCTCGGCTTCATTTGAAACCAGTTCTTCGGATAACTCCAGGACACATACTCGTACCAGCGCAAGAACACAGAGTCCGTCTAATTTATCGGAATCAAGCCAAGATTCGACCCAATCATTAAACGATTTGTTGGAATCAATCAAAAATTAAAAAATACATGTTTGGTTTGTTAAGTATTAAAAAAATTATTAGTAAGGTAAGATAGGTACCTACCTAAAGTATGATTAGATTAGATCATATTAAAAGTAAATAAAAAAATAATTAAAAATGTTGTTTGACTTACCTGTATGTATTCCTTTAAAACCTCATTGAGCCTCGCACACTTCTGGTACGATAATAGATATCACTTGGTCTGACAACTTGAACACATTTCCAAGACTTTTATAACTGCTACCAGTTGCCAAAAATCTTAACGTTACCGCAAGTCTTTCCGTCACACTTACAGATTTTCTAAATGTAGTGTCTCGTTTGCCTATTTTTGCCCCAATTAAATTTTGTAGATATTCAAATTCGGAACTGTTCATTCTTATAAAATCTTTTAAGCAACCGTCAATACCCAAATCCTTGAGATAGTCTGTGGCACTATATTTTCCTCTAGCTTTTAGCGTTTGGCGCATCCAATAAGAGCGCTTTTTCTTCTTTTTTAAACAAAAAATAAAAGCTATTCCAATGAGCAAATCTTCTTCCATTTTCGTGTAGACGTCCTCAGCCCTCAGAAGGCGAAACCAAACTGCGAGCCAATACTAGATGTTATAAAATGTTTAAACATTTTCCATCAATGTAGGAGCACTTTTAACATGTAACAGTTTCTAACAAAGTGCAACAATTGTTAACATTTGTTAGTAAATGTTTTGGTGTTATAAAATGTTTACAAACATTTTATAACGGCAATGTGGGAGCACCATAAAGGTAATTGGTTAAGGTATTTAAGAAGTACGGTACGGTAAAAGTAAGTATAAGGGTCCGTTCACACAGACCGGCTCGGAGAGGAGAGCAGATTTTTATCACGTTGGAAACAGTGTTTTGAGTGATTGTAGTAAAGTTTATTTTTGCATTTGCACCTTTTTTGTCATTAAAAATGCCTGAACGCGCTTCGTGTGAAGTAATAAAAGGAGCCGACCGGCTCCGCTTGCGTGCTCTTTCTCGCTCGCGCAGCCGATCGGCTCTGATTGCGTGCTCTTTCTCGCTTGCGCAGCCTGTCGGCTCCGATTGCGTGCTCTTTCTCGCTCGCGCAGCCGATGGGCTCCGATTGCGTGCTCTTTCTCTATCGCGTAGCCGATCGGCTCCGATTGCGTGCCCGCTGCGGCCGCGCCGACCGCCATTTTGATAGCAACATTTGAACGTAATAGTTGTGCGTACTTGTACGAAAAGATGAATGATGAAAAATTAATAATACTCGTGTCAAAATATGAGTGTTTATTTGACATAACCAAGCCATCATATAGCGATCGGATAATGAAAGACAATGCATGGGAGGAAATTAGCAAATGTCTCGGAATAAGTGGTAAGTAAGGTTTTCATTGTTTTACACCTACCCCCAGATACTCAAACGAATTTTAAAGCAAGGGCTTCTTAAACTCGTGCTGCGACGTGTTAGATTCAAAGTCAAAATAGGAATAACATGAGTTTAAATGCGCCCTTACTTTAAAAACTCGTTTGAGTATCTGATCGTTAGAATATACTTATGTAGTAGACAATTTTTATTAAATATAACTTAAGAAACTCGCGTAGCCACTTGATCTTGCCAATCTAAAGCACCACTTGATGAAAAATAATCCTTAAATTTATTCCTTGTGGTTAGAACTGCGTCGCTATTAGAACTGTTTTCATTATTATTGTCTGTTATTGCTGTTAATAAATTTATATTGCTGTGAAATTCATTCTCTTGTCCTGGCGTCCGATTTTCTATTAAAAAATTATGTAAACATGTAGTTGCTAATATAATTAAATCACAGTACTTCGGCTGAATTTTCATTCGTTTTTGATAAATTTCAAATCTTTGAGTTAGCATTCCAAATGCACATTCTACGACTTTTCTTGCCCTGCTTAAACGCAGATTAAATACTTTTTTTGATAATTCTGTTCTTGCTTGTTCTCTTGGATACGGCCGCAATATATTATTGCTCAAAGGAAATGCCTCGTCTCCTATAAAAACATGTGGTAAGCTTTCAGTGGTACTAGGTAGAGGTTTATTTGGGGGCAGCTTTAACTTATTGGTGTTGAGTTTTTTCCAAAATTTTGAATTCTGTAAAATTCCGCCGTCGCTATTTTTACCATATGATCCGACATCAACAATTAAAAAACTGTATTTCGCGTCGACCACAGCTAGTAACACTGTACTGAAAAAGTTTTTATAATTATAGTATAAGCTTCCACTATTATCTGGTGCCTGTATATTGACATGCTTTCCGTCTATAGCGCCCAAACAGTTAGGAAAATTCCAAATATTAAAGAAATCACGTGAAACCTTTTCCCACATTTCTTCATCTGGCATCTGCATAACTATGGGCATCAAAACATCACAAATTACTCTGATTGTCTCATGAATAATTGAATGAACTGTAGAAATTCCCATTCGAAAATTAAATGACAAGTTTTTGAAACTGCAACCAGTGATGAGGAATCTGTAAAAATAAAACAAACACACAAAATAGAAATATAAGACTGCCGTACCAAAACGAACTATAAAATAAAAAAGAGTTATGTTATTAATTTTTCATTTCTGTTCTTTCCAGTGACGCAGTGCCAGGATCGTTGGAAGAAACTGCGAGATAACTTCAGAAAAGCCTATTATAACCGAAAAGGCAAGAGTGGCGATGGTGCAACTACGTCTAAATTGATAAAATTTGAAAAAGAACTTTCTTTTATAATACCATTTTTTCGCAATCGAAACCAAATATCTAATGTAACATTATCATCGGATGATTCAGAGCCTGGCACACCAATACCACCACCATCGACATCATCTAAACGTTCTGACCATTCTGAAGTTGAATCGCTTGCAAGTACTTCTGGCTCGAAAAAGAGACCACGCTTAAGCAAAGATGTTGCTACGGTTTTCGAAGAGTATCTTGAAGAAAAAAGAAATACTACACCCCGTGACAAGGCATTACGTAATTTTTTTTTGTCTATGTCAGATACAGTGGAAACATTCCCAAAAGAAGTCCAAGCACGAATTAAAAGGCGCGTGTTTAACATTGTTAATGAAGCTGAATTAAGTCTGTATGAAAATAGTACAGATTTGAATTATTCTTTGTCTATAAATTCACCGCCATCGACTAATCAATCTACTTACCTAGTGTCAAACGAAACCTATATTCCTCAAAACTATCCAGATCAGACTACTTACGGGTACAATACCAGCACACAAAATACAAAATAATAAACAATCAAAAACAATAATAATTATAATAATAATAATTAAACACACACAAATCTGTACTATTTAATTACATTTCATTAACGTAAATAATGCTTAATAAATGGAGGGCTGTGATTTTGTGATCTATTTAGATGTTTGTGTTATTTAACATGATTAGTATAAGTAATTTACATTTCATTAACGTAAACAATGCTTAATAAATGGAGGGCTGTGATTTTGTGATCTAAATAACATGATTAGTATAAATAATTGTTTTTTATTTACCTTAAAGTTACCGTTAACCTTTCTTCGGCTGTAATGGTGCAACGATAATTTGTAGTCTTTTTTGTTATATGTACTCTTAACAAATCTGTCAATTTCAAAAATTGCCAATATTCCATACGATAATACTCATAAAATTTTAGGCTATCTCTCTTCAATTCCTCGAAAATGGTGTGAAACTCCCCATGGATTAGTCTGTTTTTCCAAATATGTTTTACCCATATTTGTTTCCGCTTGCGCTTACGTTTCCTATGTTCTATTTCAAGTAATCTTGCTAACAAATATATTTCTTCGTCGGAGCTATAATCCATGTTTCGAAAAGCACACGTTAACACACCGAAAACAAAACTTAGACTGCGCGGAATACTGGCACTGCCTTTGTAGTGTATCCACCCGACTCCGAGCGCATCCGACCGGCTCCGAGCACATCCAACCGCACCCGCTTTCAGATCTCTTCCAGCCGGTCGATGTGAAATAGTTGGCGGCTCCGCTCCGGCCAATTCCAAGCGTATACGACCCGGTCTGTGTGAAAAGAAAAAAGCAGGCCGATGCTCTCCGAGCCGGTCTGTGTGAACGGACCCTTAAGGGCCGAAACACATAAGCGCGTTGCGGCGCCGCGCCGCTGAAATCGGCAGTGCGCTATAGCGGTGCGGCGCCGCAACGCACGACGCGAATTCCAGCGTTATGACGTCATACTTGTTGACAAGGATGCAGTTTGTTTCTAACTCTTGCAAACAACACGTGTCAACCGAGAAGCAGTTTTAAAATTAAAATGTCTGACGTTGACGTCGATCTGTTTATATCTTCGGTTCAGGAACACCGTTGTTTGTGGGATACTAGTGACGAAACCTATAAAGACAAATTTATAAAACAAGAAGCATGGAAAAGCATTTGTGAGATCGTTTATGTTGATTACAAGGAAAAAAACTCAACCGAAAAATCAAAACTGGGTAAGTAGTAACATAGTATTGTCTTAGGTTTACGCGATCACTATTCACAATAAAACTACAATTTTTACTGTAGTAAAAACGTAAAAATCTGATCCGCGGTTTAAATTGTAAAAATTGTAGTTTAATGTAAGTAGCATGTATCTTTTTTTTTTAATCATATGAAATACACCATTTATTTTTATGCCCTATGCAAAAGATTTTCTCTAAGTTAAAATTATATTTTTTCTCGCGCTCTTATTCAAAAAGGTAAACAAATACTATAAATAAAACCAAATTGCCATTTAAATTGTTTATTCGCAGTTCACAACATGTTAAATAGTTTGAATCAAATGTATTAAGGTATTATTTGTATTTTGAACTGAGTAGGTATACGAACATTCATATTTTGTTTAATTGCCAACTTAGGGCGCCAACATCACTGGAAAAGTAATTACAAAAATCATTCCGTATTAGATGTGGGCTTAAATTATTTTCATTTGCTGTGGGCAAATGCAACATTTGCAGATCAGAATCATCAAAGATAATGTCATCGGTCGCTTGTACTCCATCTCGATTCAAAACAAAGTTGTGCATTACACAACATGCCTTGATAATGTCTGTCGCAAATTCGTATTGCACATTCATAGATCGATGAAATATGCGCCATTTATTGGCTAGGATGCCAAAAGCGCACTCGACATATCTTCGGGCACGACTCAGTCGATAATTGTAAACTCTTTGTTGTACCGACAAATGTTTCCCTGAGTAAGGGCGCATGACGTTATTCGAAATTGAGAATGCTTCATCTCCTACAAAAACAAATGGAGTTTCATTTTGAGAACCTGGTAAAGGCTTTGGTACAGGAATAGGTAATTTGCGTGTCATAATCAAATCATAAAGTTTAGAGTTCTGGAAAACGGTGGAGTCACTTTCCTTGCCATACGCTCCTATATCGACAAAAATGAATCTATATCTAGAATCTACAAGAGCTAATAAAACTATTGAATTATAGCCCTTATAATTGTAAAACAGTGATCCACTGTGCGCAGGACATGTAATACGGACATGTTTACCATCAAGAGCTCCTATGCAGTTAGGAAAATTTGCTTTCTTGTCAAACTCAATAGCGACATCTTCTAGAACCTGTTTTGTTATAGGAGGTATATTTTGACTTGATAGATGTTTCCATATGGCGCGACAAACTGTCCTTACAATTTTTGCTATTGTACTTGCTCCTCGGAAGTAATTCGTATGCATGGTTTTAAAGTCACTGCCGGTTGCTAGAAATCTAAAATGAAATAATAATTAGTAGGCAAATAATAAAATAATACAAATGTAGGTATAATCAAACTCAAACTGCGCAGGTAATAGTGTTGCTAAAGGAATAGATTTTCAAAGATAGACAGGTAGTTTTTCAAAGAAGTACTCAAGAAATATTTTACATTATGGTTGTTCTAGGCAAAGTCAATCAGTTTTTAACTTGCCTAAGTCAAGAAAAAGCAGAAAATTGTTCTTTTTCGGCGGCCAGCCATTTATATGAAATTGGATGGACCGAAAGTACTTATGAAAGTTATATCAAATTTTATATGTAATTTTATATGTAGTATAAATGGAATCTAGGGAATTTTAGTCTTTATTACTATTTTTCACTTGTGAAGTTATTTGTTGCAGGTAATGATTTAGTCAAGAAGTGGAAGGCCATAAAAGATAATTTTGCTAAATATCAAAAAAAACTAAAAGATGCCAATCGATCAGGAGCTGGAGCTGCAAAAATTAAAGAATATCACTTGAATAAACAATTACAGTTTTTGAAAAAGGTTTCACAAAATGCAACTGATTCCAGTTTATGTGTAGCGGAAGGAGATATTGAGAATGAAATAACGGCATTGCCTCGTTATAAAAGTCAACCACGAAAACGAAAGGCAGATGATAAAGATGATATTGAAGAAGATTTATTGGCAATATTAAAAACACCGGAGAATAGACATTTGCATTTTTTCAAGGGGATTTTACCATCTCTACAATCGTTAAATGAGAATCAAACATTGATATTTCAAAGTCGGGTGCTTCAAATATTAACGGACATTCTTCAACCTTCAATTCATCAAAATACACATCACGGCTATAATCAAGAATATCAGCATCAGAGTTATAATCAAGGATATTCAACTATGAGATACGATAATACGGTTCAGAGTGGCTACCACACTTCTACTCCTGGAAGTTCGATTACTGAACAGAGGACTACCTCATCATCAAACCAACAACGTCCAATAAATTCACCATTTTTACTGGACGAAACGTCAGCTACTTCCTATGTTTCACAAGATGAGGAGTTTGATTTTTCTTAAATTGATCATTACATTTTTAAGGCCTATTAAAGTATTCTTAAAGTAAGAAAATTGTATAATGCAAAAAGCTTAATTTGATTCTGTCTTGTTTCATTTGAACCTGGCTTTGTACCACTAGGTACCCCCAAACCATGAACACTAGTGATGCAAAATTTTTATCGACACCCCGCTAGTACCACAGGTGTATAAAGCCAGGGGTACAAATAAAACTAAACATTTGATTCCGAGTGCCATAAACATCAATAAAAAAAATAATAAGAAACCTATTTGTTTTACCTTAAAGTTAAGCCCAGCATTTCCAAAGCAGTAACTGGTTTCCTTCCTTTATTTTTTTTCTTCTGTATATATTTTGATAACTCGCTTAATAGCTCTTCAAATGATGATATACTCATTCTAAAGTAGGCAACAAATTTTTTTTCGTCTATCTTTAATGCTTCGTATTTTTTAGAAAAGAACTCGCCATTTGGATTCATACCCTTACTTAATGGATGTATCCAGTATCTTCTTTGCCGTATTTTTAAGATAGAATAATGTCTTCTTAATAACAAATAAGCAATAAGTTTATTACGATCCATCGCAGAGAGACGTCTATCCACACTCAAAAATCACGAGAAAATGGTTACCCTACCATAATGCCCTGTTTCGCGACGCCGCAACGCGGCAACGCAACTGCCGATTTTGGCGTTGCGGCGCCGCAAAAATAAGCAGTTTGCGTTATGTGTTTGGGCCCTTAATATTACTCTTCGGTAGAAGAGGTAATATTAAACAACGACAATTGACATACTATCTTAGCAAATTACGTGACCTTAATGTTAAAAAAAAATATAATATCTACGCTCCCATATATTAACCCTTTGTAGACTCGTGTGACATTTCTGTAACAAACCTAAAAAATCCCGCAAAAACGAATACTAATAATTTTAGATCATTCAACTCAATGTCACTGTATTGTAACATAGCACACCGAACATTTTAGTACCAGGTACAAATCATAGATGGCGTAACTGATAGTTTTTGCAAGTACACATTTAGTGTGCCGATGAAAGTGACAAGTCGAAATTCGTTACAAGTTTGAATTTTATAAAAATATAATAAAAGTGTGTAAAATTGTAGTTTTTTCGTAGAAACATACAGGTAAGTGAATAATTTTGTACATATATTGTAAGTAAAGCACACATTTTCTTTTTATGTGGGAAATGTAAGTTTATGTGTTTGTAACATTTCTGTAACATTGAGTGGTGATGAATGAATTAGCTGTAACTCAAGTTTGTAGGTATTGATAGAAATTTATGTCATATTCTTTCAGAATGGGGTCAAAATCACTGAAAGATCATGAAGTATGTGACTTACTGCACCAATATGATAGTGAAGATGGGTTAGAGCACGATGATGATAGCGTTATTGATCCAGATTTTCAACCATTATTGGAAGATTTAGAAGTTTTATCCGATCTTGAAGAAGATAATGCAGTTGATGTGGATGCAGTTATTGAAGAGTGTGAACGCATTGAGCCTATTGCTGGCCCTTCATCTGCAGATCTTGGAAGTCATTCAAATAAAACTACCACTAATCAAAAGAGAAAAAAACGGCAAATACAATGGAAAAAGAAAAACCTAGTTCTAAACGACCAGCAGTTACGATTTACAGGAAATACTACTTTACCGCCTAATTTACTTGAGCTTGATACACCAATTCAGTTCTTTTTATATCTTTTTCCCAAAGAGTTGATAAGTTTTATTAGTGAACAAACAAATTTGTATATAATACAAAAGAACCCAAACCAATCCTTTCAAGTTACGGAAACCGATATTCAGCAGTTTATTGGTGTAACTTATATGCTGTCATTGATACAATTGCCAAGAGTAACCGGTCATTGGAACACGTCCAGTGGTACTCCCATGATTCAAGAAATAATGTCAAAGCAAAAGTTTGAAAAAAATAGACAGTATATCCATTTCAATGACAACTCTAAATTACCCCCACGTAATGCAACAAATGGTGACAGGCTTTTCAAAATAAGACCTGTCGTAGACACCTTGAATAGGACATTTGGTGGCATCCCGTTAGAGGCATAACTTTGTGTAGACGAACAGATTTGCTCTACTAAAGCAAGAAGTAATCTGAAGAGATACAATCCCAAGAAATCAAACAAATGGGGCTATAAGATTTTTGTACTAAGCAGGGTCTCAGGGTTTGCCTATAAAATTGAACCTGAAACAGGAGCCGAAAATGTTGTACTTTCTGATGAACCAGATTTAGGAGCATCTTCAAACATAGTACTCAGAATGGCGCGGAACATACCAAGACATCAGAATTATCAACTTTATTTTGATATCATATTCCAAAGTTATTAAAAATTTTATGAACTTGAGCTACAAAGGGTTAAGGGAGACCAATGCGAAAACAAAATACGACGTAAAATAAATTTACATTTATATAATATAATAAAAAAAAGCAATATCACGTGCAACACTAAAGACAACACTAGTAATAATATCTTTAATTTAATTAACATCAATTGTATATTTAGAAAGGGTTTCTTTTTGACGAGACATGATGGATATATTCTATCCAATATTTTTTATAACCAGATAGCACATTTGCTATCATATAATTTATTTACTGACATGGGTATTAATTTA
>DWOW01000006.1:0-11928 GCA_018251355.1 Ampittia dioscorides camertes | reverse complement strand
AGTAAAATAAAAATACTAATTTACAATATAGCAAGCCCTATTGTCACGATAGACAGAACCTATCTATCAAGTCATCGGCTTTAAAATACAAGTAGGTACATAAAAAATACTTTAAAATAGTTTGCCCTAGGGTAGGCCGAGAGGAAAAAAAGCCGGAGGAAAAAAACTCTCGGTACTCTTTTTTCTTCTTTAAATAGATTTAATTACAATTGGATGTACATATAGGTGAAACCCACGAGACAGTTTATCGTGGGCGACAAAATCAAAGCAATTTGTACAAACTTAGTAACAAAAAAAAAATCAAAATCAAAACATTTATCTTGTTGTGCAGCTAAATAACTTACAGAACAAAGATTGATTTACAATACAACAATCCCTGTTGTCACGACCGACAATAATATGGTAATACATTTAATGAGCGTCAAACAACGATACAGTTTAATGCATAAGCATAGTCCAATTAAATTATATTAAAAAATATGTATATGTATATGATTTATTAAAACTTCTACAGAGAACACCAGGCGTCTTTATCATCTAAATACTCTCTTACTTTGTAATAAGCTTTAGTACATAGAGTCTGTTTGACAAAGCGTTTGAATTTATGCTCTGAAAGACAAGTAATAGGTGCGGGTATTTTATTATAAAAACGGATACAGTTCCCCGCAAAGGAGTGTGATACCTTGCTTAGCCTAAACGATGTTATAGCCAATTTGTCCTTGTTTCTGGTATTATAATTATGAATACTACTATTTTTTGGGAACATACTTAAATTCTTTCTTGTATACATAATATTTTCGTAAATATATTGGCAAGGTACAGTCAGAATGTTTATCTCTTTAAATTTATGTCTTAGCGATTCTCTGGGACCCATATTGTAAATTGCTCGAACAGCCCTCTTCTGCAGAACAAATATGGTATTCAAATCTGCAGCGCATCCCCATAACAAAATGCCGTATGACATAATGCTGTGAAAATAGCTAAAGTAAACTAATCTAGCTGTATGTACGTCTGTAAGAAGTCGTATTTTTTTAACGGCATATGCCGCAGAACTGAGTCGGCTAGACAATCCTTGTATTTGTGAGCCCCATTGAAGCTTTTTGTCCAGCGTTATGCCTAAAAACGTAGTGGTGTCCACAAGATCTAAATCTGCCCCTCTAATTTTAACTTTTGACTTGACTTCCTTAACATTTGGCATACTAAATTTAACACATTTTGTTTTATTCCCATTTAATACGAGATTATTAACATTAAACCAGTTTACAACATTTGAGATAGCATTATTTACGTCGTCATAATCAGTTACACCTCTTTTTAACTTAAACAAAAGTGAGGTGTCATCTGCAAATAACACAATTTCGTGTTTACTAGTAAGGTAGGGTAAGTCGTTAATATATACTAAAAATAAAAAAGGTCCTAATATGGACCCCTGCGGTACACCCATTGTAATTACAGCTCCCGGGGAGCGCTTACCGTTCACGTCAACACTATGCATTCTATCATTCATATAAGAAATGAGAAGGTTCAAGGAGTTGCCGCTAACACCATAGTGGTGCAGTTTTCTGACCAATGTAGCATGATGGACACAATCGAATGCCTTTGACAAATCACAAAATATTCCTAAAACATCCTGTGATTCCTCCCAAGCATCATAGATACATGTAACTAACCGCACACCTGCATCTATAGTCGATCGCCCTCGCGTAATACCAAATTGTTTGCTATGTAGCAAATTATTATCATTGAAATGTGTCAATAGTTGTTTTAACATAAGTTTTTCGAATATTTTGCTAAAAGTGGGTAACACAGATATCGGCCTAAAGTTAGAAGGATTATCTTTACTGCCTGATTTGAACAAGGGTGTGATTTTAGCATGTTTCATCAAATCAGGAAATGAACCACAATCAATACATGCGTTAAATATAAGTGCTAGTTCAGGAGCTATAATATCTATAAATGGCTTAATAGCACTAACGGAGATGCCCCAGAGATCTGTTGTTTTTTTTACATGAAGCATTTTAAAAGCAGTAATTATATCTTTATTACTTACATAATTGAAATAAAAGGGCTTCTTACATGCAGGTACATTCATTATTAGTAAAGTCTCAGCGATAACATGGGAAGAATTCAGCGATTTTGTTGTAGATATTGGAATATTAGTGAAAAATTCTTCAAAAGCTTTAGCTACATCTTCGTTACGGCTAATAATAGTATCATTAATTTTTAAATTAAATTCATTGGTTTTATTTGTTACTTTACATGTTTCACTTTTAATGATTTTCCAAGTTGTTTTTATTTTATTTTCACTCTTTCTAATTTTTGAAGTAATGTAATTTGATTTGGCTGTTTGGCATACCTTTTTAAATATCTTCGAATAATTTTTTACTTTCTCTGAAAATTCATTGGTAAAATCAAATTGTTTTTCATAATATAGTTCATATAATTTTTGCCTGCTTATATGTATACCTGTAGTTGCCCATTTACAAAACCCTAATCTATCTGAAACCATTATAGATTTTGGTTTGAATATTGAATTATAAGTTTTACTATATTGATTCAAAAATGTGGAATATAAACAATTTGGATTGTTACTAGGATAACATAGTGGTAAAGTGGAACGTAATTTTGATTTAAAACTTTTTAACCGATTGTGTGTCACTGGTACATACGTTACTTTTCTTTTAACTTAATTTTTTTGTTGGTCTTCAATTTTGATAAACTGGCCAAGATGATCTGACTTAATATTACTTATGATTTCTTTAAAAGCAATTTTAGCATTCGAATTTGCAAATATATTATCAATACATTTGGCAGACGTTTCGGTTATTCTGGTGGGCTCCATAAATAAAGGTATGAGATTGAATGATTTAAATAGACTAACTATTCTAGTACTTGATGTGCACTCTTCTAACAAATCAATATTGAAGTCTCCACAGACAAAAATATTTTTATTTGACTTCAAAAGTTTAAAAAACACTTCATCCATAACTTTTTCAAAATTATCATATGAAGCTGATGGTGGGCTGTAAACACTCATCACAATGGATTGTTCCAATTCTACACATGCTATTTCAATTTGAGTTTCAACTGACAGACAAATAATATCTTTACGTTCTACGAATTTTAGTTGTTTATCTAGAAGTATCAAAGATCTCCTGTTATACAATCTGACCTGCAGAAAGAGCTGGCAACATGGTGGTTACTAAAATAGAGTGAAAGCAGATGGATTTTTAGCCAATGTTCTGTTATACAGATAGCATCGATATTAAACGAGTTTAAGTACAGTTCTAATTCTAGTAACTTATTACTTATTCCCTGAATATTTTGATGAACAAGATTTAGAGAATGTTTATTTTTCTTACATGTGTTATTTAAAGTATTATCTTTACAGTAACGATTTTTATTTTTATAGTTTATGCTAGAGAATTTCTCTATTGTCTTTTCTGGTCATTTAAATGTTTCGGTATAATTTGCGAGTTCATAGTTCGAGTTTCCTGACAGTGCTCAATAGGAGCGGTCAATTTCACAGGCTTCGTAGCAAAATTTTTCGCTGTTATGCTAAAATAATGAGACAGTGATGTAGCTATCAGGTATTTATAATAATTTGAGGGGTAATATTTACCATTACAGAGGTAATAATTTTTACAAATAATATTGTTCGTGTCGATCACGTGTATTAATTTGTTATAGAAAGCCATGTTATGTAATGTCAAATTAAGCTGATATCTAGTTTCGTTTTCTAATTGTGATAAACTTCTGCTATATGGGAACGTATACATTACAATTCTACCTACGTTAAAGACAGACAATGTATCAAAGTATTTTATTAATTCCGGTTTTTTTATGTTACCTCTATTTCCAATACATATTACCAAATTAGTGTTAGCGTTGAAATTTTGCTTCATAACTTGCCGCATAATGTCATATATATGTGCAACTAACAATATACAGGTTGATACTAAACTGAAACAATTTATTGACTATAGTAAGTTAAGGCTATTACTCCAAAATATCGATTGGAACATAGTAAATACTATGCAATGTCCGACTGAGATTTACAAATTTATAAAAACTAATTTTGAAACCTGCTATAATCAGTCAACGTATATTATTAAAACAAGACCAACTAGTAAAAGAAATAAGGATCATTGGATAAATAATAAAATAAATATCTTATGTGAAAAAAGAGACCGGTTATTTAATGAATGGAAGAAAGATACAAATAACAAAGTATTAAGATTAGAGTTTAATAAAATAAGAAACAAAACACGGAAAGTCATAGAATTTTCACGAAATAAATACTTTAACTCCGAAATAAAGAACAACAAAACCAATCCGAGAAAGTTATGGAATATTCTTAATTCTTTAACGGGTAGGGTTAGCAAATCATTAGACAACGCTATTATAAAAGCTTTTAATAAAAATAAACTAACAGTAAAACAATTGGCGAATAACTTTGCTAAAGAGTTCGATAAAAATGTTCAAAAGATAATACCTAAATGTAATAAAAATCTACTAGAAAAATCAACTTATACATTTCCTGAACATAGATCAATGTTATTTAAACCAGCAAAGTGTAGCAGCGTTTCAAAAATCATCAAAAATTTAAATACTAATAAAGCCGCAGGGGCTGACCACATACGTGCGATCGATATAAAATCTCTGTGTACATCTATTACGACCGCTATTGTAAAACTTATAAACACCAGTGTTAAAACAGGTATCTATCCCTCGGAACTGAAAACAGGTATAGTCAGACCCATATATAAAAAGGGGGCACGCAGTATTTACGATAACTACAGACCTATCACGATACTCCCGGTATTGGACAAAATAGTCGAAAAATACATATGTAACCAGATGCAAAACTACTATAACTCGTACAATGTAATATCTAATAACCAACACGGCTTTCAAAGAAACAAATCTACGTCTACTTTGTTAACAAAATTCACTGATGAAATTAATAGCTACCTTGAAGACAAACAGAATGTTATTCTTTTATTTATAGATTTTAGTAAAGCGTTTGACACTCTCAACCATAATCTTCTTATACAAAAATTGCACAATACGGGAGTACGTGGGCCTCTTCTTAGGTGGTGTACAGACTATCTTAACGATAGAAAATACACGGTCAGAATTGGGAATGAATACAGTGAAGAAATACCTATTACTACAGGAACGGCACAAGGATCTGTCCTTGGACCATTGCACTACCTGGTCTTTGTAAATGACATGGAGAATGTGGTCGAATATTGCTCAATATACCAGTATGCCGACGATACCTGTCTCGTAATATCTAACAAGGACATTAGTAAAGCGGAAAAAATGATGCAGAGTGATTTCACTAATCTTTGTAAGTGGTCACACGATGCTGGTCTTATAATAAACTACAACAAGACTAAAATTATGCATGTCCGCTCAAGCTATTTATCAGAACCAGATCGACCCTTGACAATACGTTCCCATAGCCACGAATGTTTGCATAAAACTAGTTCAATCCAAAACTGTAAATGCAACCCTATTGAACAAGTTTCTCATTATAAATACCTCGGTCTTGTCGTTGATGACAGATTTAAATGGAATAAGCACATTGATTATTTAAGTAACAAATTAAGAGCCATGATAGCTAAATTCGCAATGTTAAAGTATAAAATACCATTTAAGATCCTTATGAATCTTTATAACGCTATTGCCGAGTCCCTCATATCATATGGGATTACAAGTTACGGTAGAACTTTCAAAACTTACCTTGATAAAATTTATAATCTACAACTAAAAATTCTAAAAATCATAACTCCCAAAACAGCTCAAATAAAACTATGCAGTAAAATGGACCCTACAAGTCTTTTTAAATATTGTAAAGTACTACCGGTACACACAAAATTTAAAATGCTAATACTAATAGAACAATTTCATAATAAACAAGTGCAAATAAAAATTCATCATGATGTTGTCACTAGAAAAATATCTCATAATAAACTTGAAGTACCCAAAGTACCTAACATTTACGGCAAGCGAACAAACAAATATTTAATACCAACTTTAATGAATCAAGTACCTTCATCAGTATTATTAGATATGAAAGATGATAATTTTAAATACAAATACAAAAAATATTTTTATGATCAGTTGTGAATTTATAAAAAAAAAAAAAAAATAATAATAATAATACACAAAATAAATAACATACCAAATAAATATCTATCTTAAAGATTAATAGTAATTTTAAAATAAAATAGCTATACATCTAATTATATATACCATCACACATACATAATTATATACACATATATATATATTTCATAAGATGAATTATACCTACGTGACTAATTCAAAACTAATACTGTTTTCTCATCAGCCTGTATATTGCGACGCATCTTGCGCGTGTCTTCCTATCTCACTTGCACTTACAAGTAATAAGACATTACTCATAACCGGTTCTTTGGCCAGGCGTGTGCGGTGCATCCGCTGAATTAAACTTATCTATACTTGCAACGTATGACTTAGTGTACATATATGTGGGTTGTTACTGTAAAGTAAATTTGCTACACTTAATATTAATATATATATATAACATGTAAATAGTGAGACTAATTGAGCTTGCGGACAAACTTATCGTTTTTGCAAGCTTTAATTGTTTAAGAAACTGTCAATTTTATGTTATGAATAAATAAAAAAAAAAAAAAAAAAAAAAAAAAGATACTGCTACGAGGTGGACAGAACTTTTCCCATTGAAGGAAGCTACTGCTGAGTCGTGTGCACGTGTCCTCATAGAGGAGTATTTTATGAGGTTTGGTCTTCCACGCCGGTTAGTTTCTGATAATGGTGTACAATTTATTTCGGTAGTCATGCGTCAATGCTTGTCCATCCTGGGGATAAAGCAAAACTTTATTCCTCTCTATCACCCAGAAGCTAACCCTGCAGAACGTAAAAACAAAGATCTTAAGACTTTATTAGCACAACTCGTGGAAGGTGACCACACAGATTGGCCAAACATGTTGCCAGTCATTCGGTTCGCTCTTAATAACGCTAAATGTCGCACCACTGGTATGTCACCTGCTTATTTATCATTTGGCAGAGAGATGAGGTCCCCCACAGAAGTCCTTCATGACCTTCGTGCTATTCTAGACAAAGATAACTTTGTTCCACAAATTACTCCCTATCTCAGGAAATTTGTTAACTCTTTCTCAGCTGTTCGCGAACGTGTAGAGACGCATCAAGATAAAGCTAAAGTGTATGCTGATCGTACGAGACGGCCCATTGAAACATTCAACGAAGGCGACATGGTTCTCATCAAGTCACACGTCCTAAGTAAGAGCGCTAAAGACCTCACTTCGAAGTTTGTTCCTAAACGCGATGGTCCGTATCGCATTGTTAAAAAGGCCAGCCCTACTACTTACTACGTCGCGCATGTTGACAAACCTGATGAAGTTTTAGGGAAATATCATGTGAATGATCTCTCTCTCTACCGTGAGAATCAGAATGATGCTTTTCCGCGGCCTGTGATGCCCAAGAAGAAACGTGGTCGTCCCCCAATTAATGTCGAAACGGGTTCTCGAGTTCCAGGGTGTATGCTTACACGGAATGTTGAGACATGTGCTGAAGTTCCACGTCTTGCTGCTCCTACACCTGCTAGTAGTCACGTGTCTGGTCTTATGCCTAATTCGCAGTCGAGTAGTAATGATATGCTAGTCCAGGAGCGAGGGCGTTCTCAAGGACTAGAGGGGGAGTATATAGCAAACCGGCCAGTGCGTCGCTCTCGAGGTCGTATACCGGCTCGCTATACGTAGTTTTATATTGTCTATATATATTAATTTTGACAAATATTTAAAATAGTTCTAAGTTAGCTTTTATTTTATTTCATTATTGAAATGGATTTTTAGTTGTCTTGTTCTTCAAGTGTGATACGTGTGTCCACCTTTTGTTAATATTTTCTATTATTTTCACTTATTTTATTGTTATAAGTTAAAATTAGTTATTTTTTTTGTGATATGTGTGACTCACTCCTGAATAAAGTACCCTGAGATTTACCCTTCACTATATCTGGCTGCCCAACGTTTTATAATTTTTTCTTGTACCTACTAACAAAAGGCGCACACGTTTTTTTGAAAATTTTACTGTATGATATTGGTGCATTATGCCTCTAACTAGAAGTAAAGATCGCCAGCAACGTCGCGAATACGTTATTCCTGCTGCAGATGCAAACGCCAACGAAAATCACGAGGAGCATGATAGCCCCGGTGATCCCCCCCACGCCGATTCACGTGGAAACAATTCTACGTTCAACTTGGATGATGTTTCAGAGTTGATGGCCTCGCTGCAACGTTCGCAGGCCGAAACATTTAAAAACATTTTGTCGTACGTGATGGAACAGAGATCGTCGACTCCGGCACCTCCGCCGATTTCCCCAGTGAACGTAGACGGTACCTTGGCGCGTTGTAAAGCTTCATTCAGCGGTGCACCTGGTGAATCTGTTGAGGCCTTTATAGATGCAATTGAAAGCTATGTGGAATGCGTTCGAGTATCCGACTCTAATATCATACGAGGCCTAGCTATGCTTTTGTCTGCTGACGCAGCTACGTGGTGGTTAGGATTAAAGCATCACATTTCCACTTGGAACGAAGCAAAAGAAAATTTAATATATGCATTTGGCACCCGTCTTCCACCACATAGAATATATTTCGAAATATTTGCTTCCCCGCAGGATAAAGAAAACACAGATAAGTTTGTTGCTCGTATTCGTGCGCTTATGGCAAAACTACCGCGGGATGATATTTCTGAAAAAGTACAACTTGATATGATATACGGGTTGCTTCATAATAGAATACGCACAAGATTGCGCCGAGAAGAAATCACATCTTTTAATTCATTACTGAACCAGGCTCGGAATATAGAAGATTCGTTAGAGGAGACTCAATCGAGACCAGTGGCGTCCACTAGTGGTCTGCGTTCGATTCGTGCCCAGCCGCTCCCGGCTGCGAGTCGGCCTGAACCGTCCGCCGCTCGTGCGAGTACGCCGGCACCACGTGCGCGCTTTCCAGACTCCGCCGCGGCCGTTATGCCCACCTTCACCACCGCTGTACCTGCCGCTGTCGCCCAGCCTGCCGTTGCCATACCTGCCGCTGCTGTACCAGTTTCAGTAGATCAATCCATGTCCACGAAGAAACAGCGTCCAGTCTGCTCTTACTGCAAACGATTTGGACATGCAAAGGAACTGTGCCGTAAGTTAAACAACCGAGGTGAGACAAGTCAATCTAACGTTTCCGAGGGTCTGCAAAATGACAATAATGCGTTTTATAGTGTTCAGTGTAATGCTAATAATACTAACACAATTAGTTCTACTTCTAATTTACCTGTTCAGAATCCAATGTATGGTGTCAAACAGCGTGATAAAAATATATTTTTAAGTAATTTTGAATGTAAAACATTTAACAACCGGGATGCAAATATTAATCATGACTGTAATGTTTTTGCGAGTGAGTGTAATTTTGGGAAAATTAACGAATGTTTGGAAATTGATAATTTTTTAAATTTTAATTATTGTACCTGTAAGGAGGGTGTTGCAGCGCTCGTGTACGACAGCGAGGGTGATGATAGGCATTTGCGACCTGTTTTCAAAATACAAGTTCTCGGTAAAAATGGTACTGCACTTGTTGATACAGCAGCTAAGCATTGTATTGCTGGTCACACTCTGTATGCTCTTCTTTTACATAAGGGTCATCCTCTTATTCCCTCCACTAGGCGAGTCAAACTTGCTGATGGACATATTCGGAATATGAATGTATTGACAACCATATTACCTGTGAGGTTAGAGTACTTAGTGATCAATATTCCGTTTATAATCTTTCCTGATTCTAATGACAATGAAACTTTGCTGGGTATTGATTTTATTAATGCTGCTAAAGTTGTTATTGATTTTCATCGTCATGAATGGTATTTTAGTGAAAATTCTGAGGTACATTATAAATTACTTTTCGAACCTACGTCTCGTGGTATGTGCATAGCTTCCACTTACATGCTTCGAGATGATGAAGGCACGCACTTGCAATTAGCTGAGCGTCAAGTACTATCTGAGTTCCTTAGGCGTCATGAAAGTATGTTTGCAGCAGGGGGAGGTCCGACACCATTCGCAGAGCATTGCATAGACACCGGAGATCACCCACCGATAGCTGTGCCACCCTATCGCCTAAATCCCTCAAAGAAGGAGACGATGAAGAATGAAATAGAAAAGATGCTGGCAGATGACATCATTGAAGAGTGCGAGTCCGCTTGGTGCTTTCCTGCATTGATGATACCGAAGTCCAATGGTAATGTAAGATTTTGCGTAGATTACAGGCGCCTAAATGAAATAACCAAATCGGATACTTACCCTCTCCCACGCATTGATGACCTTCTTCAGAGTACGAAGAGGAATTGTTACATGACCACAATAGACCTTCGTTCTTCATATTGGCAAGTTATGGTTCGAGAAGCAGACAGAGATAAAACAGCTTTTGTCTGCCCCTTAGGCACTTACCGTTTTAAGAGAATGCCATTCGGCTTGAAGAATGCGCCAGCGACCTTCCAGCGGCTTATTGATCGTCTACGCTCTTGTGCTGCTTTGAAGGATGTTACAGTACTGGCTTACCTAGACGATTTGTTAATAATTTCAGAAGGATTCCAGCAACATCTACAAGATCTTGAAGCTGTTTTCAGACGTTTGTCAGAATTTAAACTTCACCTCAACAGAGAGAAGTGCACTTTTGCTAAAGAAAGTGTCCGTTATCTTGGCCACGTCATCACTCCCGATGGTGTTTCTCCTGATCCTGAAAAGGTAAGTGCTGTCCTCAATATGTTGGAACCATCTAATCTAAAACATTTAAGAACTTTTCTCCAAACATGCTCTTGGTTCAGAAAGTTTATTCCAAACTTTTCAAAAATAGCAGAACCACTTACTCGACTCACCAAGAAGAATTATACATGGAGCTGGGGACCTGAACAAGCACACGCATTCAAGGAATTGAAACGTCTGCTGACCTCGGCGCCCGTACTTATCCAAGTTAATTTTGAACAACCCTTAATACTGCGTACCGACGCGAGCAACTATGCACTTGGCGCAGTTTTGGCTCAAGGGGACGGCAAGGACGAAAGGCCTATCGAGTATGCTAGTCGCCTACTCACTGCAGCGGAGCGCAACTACTCTACTACAGAACGGGAAGCACTTGCTGTAGTCTGGGCCGTGGAGCGTTTTAGGCCATACCTCGACGGTCAACCAATTATTATAGGCAGCGACCACCAACCCTTGCGTTGGTTGCTTTCTTTAAAGTCTCCTGCTGGTAGGTTGGTCCGTTGGGCGCTAAAACTCCAAGAATTTGACATCAGATTCGAGTACACCCCAGGAAAAGCTAACGTTGTCGCTGACACGCTAAGTAGACCGGTCTGTTCCAATGAAACACAAAATAACTGCGGCATCTGTTCTGTCATTTGCGACCTTCCCACCAAGTCGCCTACCCAGTTGCGTCAAGACCAGTTGACTGATCCGGAAATACATAAGATAGTCACGGAACTGGAAGGAGTGGATGAACTTGCTGCCAAAAGATGGTCAGAAAGAGGATTTCTAATGGAACAAGGTGTTTTATATAGACTCAATCCGGATTCTGATGCCGAGTCCCCACAACTAGTCATTCCGGCTCATCAAGTGATCGACATTCTTAAAGAGCTTCATGATGCCCCTACAGCTGGACATGCAGGTATTGACCGGACTTACCAACAAGTCTCGCGTCTGTTCTACTTCACAGGCATGAGAAGAATCATAACGGATTATGTAAAGGCTTGTATCCATTGTCAACGCTATAAGGCTGCTAATACTAAACCTCCAGGACTATTGCAGACGCCGGTGATGAACCAGCGCAACGAGGTCTTGGCAGTTGATCTTTTCGGTCCCTT
>DWOW01000005.1:0-12891 GCA_018251355.1 Ampittia dioscorides camertes | reverse complement strand
ACAACTGCGCACGAACGAGCAGTATTATTACGCCGTGTTACATATTCCATTGTTATTAAAAAAAATAAAGTTATATATTTATATCGTAAAACTAACTAACTTTATGAATCTTAAATAAATTGAAAAATAAAAAATAAAAAAAAACAAAAAGAAAAGTTATTAAAATATTAGTAATAAAAAATAATATTAGAGGAAAAAAAGAAAAAGACCGAATATTTTAAAATGACTAAGGATCGAACCCAGAGTCGATTAAGTCGAAATCCTATCTAGCTACTTTAACCGCACGACCAAAGACGCTTAAGATTATCCGGCGAAAATTACTGATCTATATGTACGTATACTCCGTAAAAAGCAACGCAAAACAGCTAGTAAGTATATTTTTTATCAAAGCACCCTCGGATTTTTTTATTTTATTCACAGAATTTACTATCGATTCTTATATTGCACAAAAACGACTGCTTTAACTAAATAAATGTTCACTGTATAATATTATAATCTAACAATTTAGTACACACTAAAGGAAAAACAAATTATAAGCACAGAACACTTCACTTTGTTTTTGATTAAATGGATTTGTATAGGGATTGCACTTCACTTTATTTTACACATAAATTTACGTATTTAGACTGGATTAAAACAGTAGATAACAGTTTTGGGGGTTCTTTGTTTACTAAATATTACTTTTATGGTGGTTTTCTAATGAATCGATTGCTTTTAATATTTTAAAAAACGCAAAATACCGAGAGGTTTATACGACTGATTTGACAGCTGACAGCAGCAGAATAATTAAGTTTAAAGCTAACTGTAGCTCTTTAGCCTGGAGCGGGCCAGAAATTATACGTTTTCGACAACCTTCAATGAATCTAAACATAAATGCTACAGCACGATTAAGTCTCATGTAATTTGAGAATCTATTAAATTGAATTAAAGAGTAGTCACTTAATGAATCATTCGCTAACTTACTGTATAAAATAACATTCGATTTTAATTCCGGTAATTTGTCTATATGAAAATGCTTAGCCGGCCATGACGAAGGATCTTCGCATAGAAAAGAAGGACCGAACCACCATTTATCTAAACTGGAAATGGCTTTCATATCTACTCCACGAGATATATAATCCGCTGGGTTATCAACCGTGCTAACGTGTCTCCACTGACAGTTACCAGTTTTGTCTAAAATATCTACCACCCTGTTTCGTACAAAGGGTTGTAATTTGCTAGGCAAAGTATTTAGCCAACCTAACACGATAGTCGAGTCAGTCCAGAATACAGTTCGGGTAACCTCAATTCTCAACGACTTTATAGCCTTTTCATACAGGCGAGCTCCTACTAACGCGCCACATAGCTCAAGCCTGGGAATTGTAGTCGGCTTCAGGGGGGCTACACGACTCTTAGCTAAAAGTAGACGCGACAAGACTTCACCCTGGTCACTAACACTACGCACATACAGGCAAGCACCATAGGCACGCTCCGACGCATCAGAAAAAATATGAAATTCTATTACCTTTGAAGATTCACAAATTACACGACGTGGAATATAAATATTATTTAATAACGATAAATTTCCTACAATATCAGACCAATTTTTATATATTTCTGACGGCAGTGGTTCATGCCACGATAATTTTTGTAACCACAATTTTTGTAAAATAATTTTCATAACAACTACACAGGGAGCCAATAAACCAAGCGGGTCGAAAATCTGAGCGATTACTGAGAGAATATCACGTTTCGAATTTCCAACGGCCATTGGAACGTCAATTGGAAAACACAGTTCGTCAGAGTTTGGTAACCAACCAAGACCCAAAGTTTTACTAGGCTCTAAATGACCAAAGTTTAAGTCTAGCGACGATTGAGGAGGTTCAGACTTAGGAAGTGCTTGAGGCTCGTTAGATTTCCACTTTCTTAAATTCATTTGAGCCGAAGCTAATGTGGAACTAACTTTTTGGCGCAAGTTGATGACTTCGCTTAAGTCGTCTCCACCCGTTAATAAGTCGTCAACATAAAAATCATGAAGGATCGCGTCAGCAACCTTTTTATCCTGACTTTCCAGACCCAACTGCTTCAAACATCTTGTTGCCAGATACGGAGCGCTAGCCGTCCCGTAGGTAACTGTATTAAGCTGGTAAGCTTGAAGTGTATCAGTGGGGCTATCACGCCAGACGATCTGTTGTAAATATCTCTCGTCTGGGTGAACAATTATCTGCCGATACATCTTTTCCACATCGGCTGCGATTACATATTTATGTTGCCTAAATCGTAACAAAATAGATAACAAATCGTCTTGGACCACCGGCCCAACCATCTGTAACTGATTAAAGGAGATGTTTGTTGTGGTTAAGCTACTAGCATTGAATACCACCCTTAGCTTAGTGGTGGTGCTACACTCACGTAACACACCGTGGTGTGGTATGTAGTGACAATTAGGGCTAGAAACAATGTTTAGGCATTTAGTCATGTGTCCTAAAGTCTCGTATTCTAACATGAAATCCTTATACATTTCGGCAAGTTTAGACTTTGTATTAAATTTACGTTCTAACGAGAAGAAACACTGCTTCGCTCGAAACAAAGAATCCCCTAATAACGCAGGTGATTGTTTAAGTGGAAACCGAACACAAAAACGTCCGTCTTTTAAACGCGTAGTGTTTTTAATAAAATGTTCCTCGCAAGCCTTTTCTTCTGGAGAATACTGAAAGTCTAAATTAACTTCCTCAAGCTGCCAAAATTTACTAAGCTGAGATTGTATCTCATTAAAATCCTCATCACATTTAAGGTTAGTGATATTACATTGTACTTGTGACGATGATACATGGCCACCATTAATGGGGCCTGACACCAACCATCCCAGGCTCGTATCACAGAGTATCGGTTGTCCGTCACCTAATTTAAGTTTTTGTGATCGCAAAATGTCCCAAAATACCTCTACACCGAGTAAAATATCAATTGGAGCAGGTGTGTGGAAATTTGGATCCGCAAGACAGATATCAGAAGGAATGGTTATGCCCGACAAATCGACTTGTTTGCAAGGTACGTAATTAGTTATCGACGGGAGAATAAAACAATGAATGCGCGTCGAGTAACATTCGTCTAATGATTTTATTTGCAAACGACAAGACTTATTAATGTGAGATGAGATGTTATTAATTCCTAAGATTGTATTGTTTATATTATAAACAGGCAGGCCTAGCTTTTCATACAGCGACTCGGTCAACAAACACGATGTACTCCCGCTATCCAATAATGCACGAGCGATGTACTCCCTGTTATTCTTACCTACTACTTTAACTAATGCGGTTGACAATAACACGTCCCCGGTGTGGCTTCTCGGCATCGCAGCTACACTAGCGGACAGTGACAAGCGCGCACCCGCAGCGGGCGGCTGCAGCGGTGGCGGCTGCGTATGCGCAATAGAATGAGATAATAAGGAATTAATATTATTATTATCAGAGTTCGTAGCGGTTGTAGGAATAGTGGAAACAGGTTTGCTATTGCGGTCCGATATGTGCACTAGTGTGTTATGTTTACGGCGGCAAACTTTGCATCCCGGCTTCTTGCAATTATTAGCGTAATGTCCGAACTGTAAACAATTATAACATACCTTGTAGTCGGGTAATAATTTTAATCGTGATTCATTCGTGAGTGCTAAGAACTGAGGGCAACTAATTAATTTATGATCACCGCTACAATTAGGGCATCGTTTTGAATCGGAAGCTTGTTTATTACCGCTACTAGATACCGACATCATAGTTTTCAACTTAGTGCTAGACTTGCTGAAATTACTAGAACATAAATTATTCTTTACACTACTAGTAGACATTTCTAACGTTTCTAATAAGTCAGCTCGATTCTTAATAAATGTAATAAACATGTCGAATGTTATTTTCCTATCTTGCTTCGATTGTTCCCATTCTCGAAAGGTTTTAACATCTAGTTTATGCGAAATGATATATAAAAGAAGAGTATCCCAATGTTTCGTGGGTTCCCCCAATGAGTCTAAAGCCCGTAAGTGCTTATTAGTTTGATCTAAAAGACGTTTTAAATTAGCCGATGACTCCTTAGTTATAACCTCTAAATTAAACAGTGCAGAAACGTGGTTATGAATCAATAATCTTTTGTTCTCATAGCGATCGCACAAAATTTGCCAGGCAATAGAATAGTTAGCCGATGAGAACTCAATGGACTGAATAACTACCGCAGCAGATCCCTCCAACGACGCTCTTAAATAATGGAACTTATTAATGTTGTCTATATCATCATTTTCGTGTATGAGACTAGAAAAGGTGTCGTGAAACTCCAACCAGTTGTCATAGGAGCCGCTAAATTTAGGTAATTGAATGGTAGGTAATTTAATGTTATTGTGGGCACACGAGCGACGTGAACCGAGCTCAGTGGCAATACTTTCTGCCCTCTTACAATCATTCAGCAGTTTCCTAGCTTGTGAAAGTAGTTTGTAATAACACTTTTCAAAATCACTACGTTCAGATACCTGAGTCTCCGGGTCGTCGACTACACATTCGATGGACAACTGTACCTCATCGTAGCTATCAAACATTTTTTCCATTCGCGAGATCCGCAACTGCAATTCGTCGACCTCCAGAGGGCTCAAAGAAGAAACATCTAACGTATTGATGTAGCTAGCAAATGTAGTTAATTGACCTTTATAGGCTGCACGCTGTCGTATAAGCTTAACTTCTTGAGTCATTTTGAGAGGCTGGTATGTAGTCAACCTGAAATTGATATTAAAGCCAATTTATAATAAACGTCTTTAAAGTAATATGTTTTGGTATGTTCCTATGTACTGATTTATCTCTACTATAGTACAGATATAATAATTAGAAACACTAGCTACCCAAATATACTAAATACTTGTCCTTTTAACACCAACTAATTAATATAAACAACAAATCTAATATCAAATATTAACAATTTAGCAACAATAAACACGTATTATCCTACCTAATGAAAATGAATGAAGTCGCAACCTAATCAGTGCTATCTACTTTACAACCAATTTTTGCACAATAATAAGCGAGCAATATGAATCACAACACTTTATTGGATGTATTTAAATAGAATTTAACAACTGATCACTACACATAATGGTGCGAAAACTTTTACTAGGCTAAAATATTAATGGTAACACGTTGCTACTAACCTTGTTCACAATTGTTGTTTTACACTTAATTACAATACCTGAACAGAGTGTTGGGTGGAAATTCATAAAATACCAGTACTATAATAAAGTCCAACTCCTTAGCCCACGTAATTCTTCAAATGATGATTTTCACCACGCCACGCGGTTAACCTTTCAATGACTCGCAGTTAAACTTTGAACTCCCACCGTAATTACTCCAATTGCGTATTTATTTTAGCTGTTTATATATAATTCTTCATATATATATCCGGTACGAAGTGACCAAAATGTAGCCGCAAAATTCAGGTGTTGTATTATTTTGGTGATAAATTAAAACGCCGACCAGTTTCACGTACGGATTTATAATGATTAAAGTGTCACATACATTATGTACAGAGAGTAATAAAAAGTTGTAGTACATGTCGGTAGCGTAAACGCGCAAGTAACAAATAAACATTGCTTTGACGAATGAGTAGGCGCTTCTTATTAAATTATGAACTTAGGTTTAAAATTAAAATAAAAGATTATAAAATTATAAAATAAGCTGAATTTAAATAGACATGCCCCCGGGCGTTGAAAGCGTGGCTTTCAACACGATTCGGCATTTTCTGGTAGAGGACAAATCTTGCTGAATGATCTCCGAAGAAGACCTCCTGAAGTTTTGACATCCGCCACTCTAGTGACTCCATCAGGGCCCGGGTGGACGGCGACGATCCGACCCAACTTCCACTTCAACGGCGGCAAATTTTCTTCTTTCAGAAGAACAAGGGAGTTGAGTTTCAGTGCACCCTTATTGGAGCGCCATTTCGTACGTATTTGAAGTTCTGAAATGTACTCCTTGCTCCACCGGATCCAGAAGTGCTGGCGTAGCTGCTCGATACGTTGGAATCGAGTCAATACGTTAAAGGAACGATCATGAAGATACGGTGAGGGCAGGGACGTCAGCGGTCTTCCAATTATAAAATGTCCAGGGGTTAATGGCGTAAAGTCTTCAGGATCTGCAGAGAGTGGTGTTAATGGCCTAGAGTTTAGGATGGCCTCAATCTGGACTAGAGTCGTGTACAGTTCCTCAAACGTTAAATGACAATTGCCCAACACTCTAAATAAATGATGTTTGGTGGACTTCACACCAGCCTCCGCGAGACCAGCAAAATGAGGCGAATATGCAGGTATAAAATGAAAATTAATTCCCTCATGAGCCATATTTTCTGTGATCGAATTACAGTTGTTTTTGAGAAATTTAGAGATATCGTTGTAAGCGCCTACAAATGAAGTACCGTTATCTGAATATATATTAAAAGGTTTACCTCTACGCGAGATGAATCTCCGTAATGCCATTAAAAAGGTGTTACTACTTAAATCACCCACCAATTCCAAGTGAATCGCTTTAGTAGCAAAACACACAAAAATAGCGATGTAGACTTTTACTAATTTACATCCGCGCCCTTGGCGGGATGCAGACTGAATGGGCCCAGCGTAATCTATTCCTATATTTTGAAAAGGAAAGTCTGCTAGAAGGCGCTGTTGCGGTAGGTTTCCCATGATTGGAGATGCAGTCTGACCGCTCATTCGACAACACAAAACGCATTGCCGATAGCACTGCCTAGCTAAGTTACGACCTCTAATCGGCCAGTAGGTTTCCCTTATAGTAGCTAACAGCAACTGAGGTCCGGCGTGCAGTAAGCGTCTGTGTTCATAATTAAATAACAACTTCGTAAATCTGTGAGTGGACTGTAGTAGAATCGGGTATTTCTTTTCATAAGAAAAATTAGAATTATTAGACAGACGGCCTCCTACACGCATTATTTTATTGTTATCAAGAAAAACATTATATTTTAACAGTGAACTTTTCTTAGGTAATTCTTGGTTACTTATAAGCTGTTGGTACTCAGGAAAAGATTCACGTTGAGAAACTTTAATAATTAAGTTTAAAGCTAACTGTAGCTCTTTAGTCTGGAGCGGGCCAGAAATTATACGTTTTCGACAACCTTCAATGAATCTAAACATAAATGCTACAGCACGATTAAGTCTCATGTAATTTGAGAATCTATTAAATTGAATTAAAGAGTAGTCACTTAATGAATCATTCGCTAACTTACTGTATAAAATAACATTCGATTTTAATTCCGGTAATTTGTCTATATGAAAATGCTTAGCCGGCCATGACGAAGGATCTTCGCATAGAAAAGAAGGACCGAACCACCATTTATCTAAACTGGAAATGGCTTTCATATCTACTCCACGAGATATATAATCCGCTGGGTTATCAACCGTGCTAACGTGTCTCCACTGACAGTTACCAGTTTTGTCTAAAATATCTACCACCCTGTTTCGTACAAAGGGTTGTAATTTGCTAGGCAAAGTATTTAGCCAACCTAACACGATAGTCGAGTCAGTCCAGAATACAGTTCGGGTAACCTCAATTCTCAACGACTTTATAGCCTTTTCATACAGGCGAGCTCCTACTAACGCGCCACATAGCTCAAGCCTGGGAATTGTAGTCGGCTTCAGGGGGGCTACACGACTCTTAGCTAAAAGTAGACGCGACAAGACTTCACCCTGGTCACTAACACTACGCACATACAGGCAAGCACCATAGGCACGCTCCGACGCATCAGAAAAAATATGAAATTCTATTACCTTTGAAGATTCACAAATTACACGACGTGGAATATAAATATTATTTAATAACGATAAATTTCCTACAATATCAGACCAATTTTTATATATTTCTGACGGCAGTGGTTCATGCCACGATAATTTTTGTAACCACAATTTTTGTAAAATAATTTTCATAACAACTACACAGGGAGCCAATAAACCAAGCGGGTCGAAAATCTGAGCGATTACTGAGAGAATATCACGTTTCGAATTTCCAACGGCCATTGGAACGTCAATTGGAAAACACAGTTCGTCAGAGTTTGGTAACCAACCAAGACCCAAAGTTTTACTAGGCTCTAAATGACCAAAGTTTAAGTCTAGCGACGATTGAGGAGGTTCAGACTTAGGAAGTGCTTGAGGCTCGTTAGATTTCCACTTTCTTAAATTCATTTGAGCCGAAGCTAATGTGGAACTAACTTTTTGGCGCAAGTTGATGACTTCGCTTAAGTCGTCTCCACCCGTTAATAAGTCGTCAACATAAAAATCATGAAGGATCGCGTCAGCAACCTTTTTATCCTGACTTTCCAGACCCAACTGCTTCAAACATCTTGTTGCCAGATACGGAGCGCTAGCCGTCCCGTAGGTAACTGTATTAAGCTGGTAAGCTTGAAGTGTATCAGTGGGGCTATCACGCCAGACGATCTGTTGTAAATATCTCTCGTCTGGGTGAACAATTATCTGCCGATACATCTTTTCCACATCGGCTGCGATTACATATTTATGTTGCCTAAATCGTAACAAAATAGATAACAAATCGTCTTGGACCACCGGCCCAACCATCTGTAACTGATTAAAGGAGATGTTTGTTGTGGTTAAGCTACTAGCATTGAATACCACCCTTAGCTTAGTGGTGGTGCTACACTCACGTAACACACCGTGGTGTGGTATGTAGTGACAATTAGGGCTAGAAACAATGTTTAGGCATTTAGTCATGTGTCCTAAAGTCTCGTATTCTAACATGAAATCCTTATACATTTCGGCAAGTTTAGACTTTGTATTAAATTTACGTTCTAACGAGAAGAAACACTGCTTCGCTCGAAACAAAGAATCCCCTAATAACGCAGGTGATTGTTTAAGTGGAAACCGAACACAAAAACGTCCGTCTTTTAAACGCGTAGTGTTTTTAATAAAATGTTCCTCGCAAGCCTTTTCTTCTGGAGAATACTGAAAGTCTAAATTAACTTCCTCAAGCTGCCAAAATTTACTAAGCTGAGATTGTATCTCATTAAAATCCTCATCACATTTAAGGTTAGTGATATTACATTGTACTTGTGACGATGATACATGGCCACCATTAATGGGGCCTGACACCAACCATCCCAGGCTCGTATCACAGAGTATCGGTTGTCCGTCACCTAATTTAAGTTTTTGTGATCGCAAAATGTCCCAAAATACCTCTACACCGAGTAAAATATCAATTGGAGCAGGTGTGTGGAAATTTGGATCCGCAAGACAGATATCAGAAGGAATGGTTATGCCCGACAAATCGACTTGTTTGCAAGGTACGTAATTAGTTATCGACGGGAGAATAAAACAATGAATGCGCGTCGAGTAACATTCGTCTAATGATTTTATTTGCAAACGACAAGACTTATTAATGTGAGATGAGATGTTATTAATTCCTAAGATTGTATTGTTTATATTATAAACAGGCAGGCCTAGCTTTTCATACAGCGACTCGGTCAACAAACACGATGTACTCCCGCTATCCAATAATGCACGAGCGATGTACTCCCTGTTATTCTTACCTACTACTTTAACTAATGCGGTTGACAATAACACGTCCCCGGTGTGGCTTCTCGGCATCGCAGCTACACTAGCGGACAGTGACAAGCGCGCACCCGCAGCGGGCGGCTGCAGCGGTGGCGGCTGCGTATGCGCAATAGAATGAGATAATAAGGAATTAATATTATTATTATCAGAGTTCGTAGCGGTTGTAGGAATAGTGGAAACAGGTTTGCTATTGCGGTCCGATATGTGCACTAGTGTGTTATGTTTACGGCGGCAAACTTTGCATCCCGGCTTCTTGCAATTATTAGCGTAATGTCCGAACTGTAAACAATTATAACATACCTTGTAGTCGGGTAATAATTTTAATCGTGATTCATTCGTGAGTGCTAAGAACTGAGGGCAACTAATTAATTTATGATCACCGCTACAATTAGGGCATCGTTTTGAATCGGAAGCTTGTTTATTACCGCTACTAGATACCGACATCATAGTTTTCAACTTAGTGCTAGACTTGCTGAAATTACTAGAACATAAATTATTCTTTACACTACTAGTAGACATTTCTAACGTTTCTAATAAGTCAGCTCGATTCTTAATAAATGTAATAAACATGTCGAATGTTATTTTCCTATCTTGCTTCGATTGTTCCCATTCTCGAAAGGTTTTAACATCTAGTTTATGCGAAATGATATATAAAAGAAGAGTATCCCAATGTTTCGTGGGTTCCCCCAATGAGTCTAAAGCCCGTAAGTGCTTATTAGTTTGATCTAAAAGACGTTTTAAATTAGCCGATGACTCCTTAGTTATAACCTCTAAATTAAACAGTGCAGAAACGTGGTTATGAATCAATAATCTTTTGTTCTCATAGCGATCGCACAAAATTTGCCAGGCAATAGAATAGTTAGCCGATGAGAACTCAATGGACTGAATAACTACCGCAGCAGATCCCTCCAACGACGCTCTTAAATAATGGAACTTATTAATGTTGTCTATATCATCATTTTCGTGTATGAGACTAGAAAAGGTGTCGTGAAACTCCAACCAGTTGTCATAGGAGCCGCTAAATTTAGGTAATTGAATGGTAGGTAATTTAATGTTATTGTGGGCACACGAGCGACGTGAACCGAGCTCAGTGGCAATACTTTCTGCCCTCTTACAATCATTCAGCAGTTTCCTAGCTTGTGAAAGTAGTTTGTAATAACACTTTTCAAAATCACTACGTTCAGATACCTGAGTCTCCGGGTCGTCGACTACACATTCGATGGACAACTGTACCTCATCGTAGCTATCAAACATTTTTTCCATTCGCGAGATCCGCAACTGCAATTCGTCGACCTCCAGAGGGCTCAAAGAAGAAACATCTAACGTATTGATGTAGCTAGCAAATGTAGTTAATTGACCTTTATAGGCTGCACGCTGTCGTATAAGCTTAACTTCTTGAGTCATTTTGAGAGGCTGGTATGTAGTCAACCTGAAATTGATATTAAAGCCAATTTATAATAAACGTCTTTAAAGTAATATGTTTTGGTATGTTCCTATGTACTGATTTATCTCTACTATAGTACAGATATAATAATTAGAAACACTAGCTACCCAAATATACTAAATACTTGTCCTTTTAACACCAACTAATTAATATAAACAACAAATCTAATATCAAATATTAACAATTTAGCAACAATAAACACGTATTATCCTACCTAATGAAAATGAATGAAGTCGCAACCTAATCAGTGCTATCTACTTTACAACCAATTTTTGCACAATAATAAGCGAGCAATATGAATCACAACACTTTATTGGATGTATTTAAATAGAATTTAACAACTGATCACTACACATAATGGTGCGAAAACTTTTACTAGGCTAAAATATTAATGGTAACACGTTGCTACTAACCTTGTTCACAATTGTTGTTTTACACTTAATTACAATACCTGAACAGAGTGTTGGGTGGAAATTCATAAAATACCAGTACTATAATAAAGTCCAACTCCTTAGCCCACGTAATTCTTCAAATGATGATTTTCACCACGCCACGCGGTTAACCTTTCAATGACTCGCAGTTAAACTTTGAACTCCCACCGTAATTACTCCAATTGCGTATTTATTTTAGCTGTTTATATATAATTCTTCATATATATATCCGGTACGAAGTGACCAAAATGTAGCCGCAAAATTCAGGTGTTGTATTATTTTGGTGATAAATTAAAACGCCGACCAGTTTCACGTACGGATTTATAATGATTAAAGTGTCACATACATTATGTACAGAGAGTAATAAAAAGTTGTAGTACATGTCGGTAGCGTAAACGCGCAAGTAACAAATAAACATTGCTTTGACGAATGAGTAGGCGCTTCTTATTAAATTATGAACTTAGGTTTAAAATAAAAATAAAAGATTATAAAATTATAAAAATAAGCTGAATTTAAATAGACAGTTGTATTGCCACTTTGTAGTCCAAAATCGATCTAATGGTTATCTCATCATGTTATCAATGTCCTCTTAGTTTTTAAATATCAAAACATAAGTAGCGATGTTAAGGCCTGTTTGTTAATGTAGCCACTGGAAAGCCACATTTAAGCTGTCCACTCAGCCTCTAAGTCTGATGACTGTAGTGTAGTGCAAGCAAGAGTCGCTGGGACAGAAATCGGGTGCGAGGCAACGCCAACATCGAGGTTGAGGGAGCTCTCAGAACATATCGATCACACGTTATTCTAAACCTTTCAGTAGTTATTGCTTGCCTTTAGCGCGCGTCTGCAATTTAATTCACTGTCATTACCGTTCTTCGACTTATTAGGTATAATCTTCCTGCCCACTAATATTTACAATTAATTGATATTCTAAAAACGGATATTATCTTCCATCTTTCTTTGTATTAGTAATGTATTTGTAATAAATTTATGAAATTTGATTTTTTAAAAATAAATTGAATCTTTTTTATAAAATTAAGTAGTATTATTATGTAGCTTGAAGGCAGAACCTTATGAAACATGTCTTAGTTGTTCATTCTATTATTATTTTTGTTAATTTAACTAAATAAATTCAAAAGCATAATTTGTACTCACATTAAAGTAAATTCGTCTTCTTAGAATTAAATGAAAACATCATTAACGTTTTGTACGAAAATTTAATAAATTATAACATTTACAAAAATAATTATTTTTATATCGCTCACTCGCAACATCTTATGAAGATTTTGTACAGTAAAGTCAATTTAACAATCGAACGCGCCGACCGGCGGCGGCGCTCAGCGCGCGCGCTTGTCGGGCTGACGGCGCGCGCGCAGGCGGCGGCGCGCCAGTAGCGCTGCGGCGGCCAGCGCGCCCAGCAACAGCGCGCCCACGGCCACGCCGATGGCTGC
>DWOW01000004.1:0-13435 GCA_018251355.1 Ampittia dioscorides camertes | reverse complement strand
GGAGTTCACCTATCTGGGTTGTCCCCAAGAAAGCAGACGCCTCTGGTAGACAGAAATGGAGACTAGTTGTAGATTTTCGAAAACTGAATGACAAGACTATCGACGACAAATACCCCATACCGAATATTACCGACGTACTGGACAAACTTGGTAGATGTCAGTATTTTACCACTCTAGACTTAGCTTCAGGATTTTACCAGGTCGAAATGAACCCTGACGATATCTCTAAAACAGCATTCAATGTCGAACATGGCCATTTTGAATTTTTGCGCATGCCCATGGGACTTAAGAATTCCCCATCTACGTTCCAACGAGTCATGGACAATGTACTCCGAGGACTACAAAACGAGATATGTCTGGTTTACCTTGATGACATTATTGTATTCAGTACATCCCTCCAAGAACACATGATAAATCTCGAGAAGGTTTTCAATAGGCTGCGCGAGTCCAACTTTAAAATACAGATGGATAAATCGGAATTCCTTAAGCTAGAAACTGCATACTTAGGACATGTTATCACTAGAGAAGGAATAAAACCTAACCCTGAAAAAATTGCAGCCATAAAGAGATACCCCCTACCTAAAACACCAAAAGAGATTAAGCAATTTTTAGGATTATTAGGATATTATAGGAAGTTTATACCCGACTTTGCTCGTATGACGAAACCTATGACTAAATGCCTTAAGAAATCCAATAAGATCACATTAGACTCTGAATATATTAACTGTTTTGAGAAATGTAAAACTTTACTGACTAACGATCCTATTCTACAGTATCCCGACTTTACAAAAGACTTCATATTGACAACAGATGCTTCAAACGTAGCAATAGGTGCCGTACTCTCCCAAGGCCCTATAGGTTCAGATAAGCCAATCTGCTACGCTTCCAGAACACTAAATGACAGTGAATTAAATTACAGTACCATCGAGAAGGAACTCTTAGCTATTGTCTGGGCTACTAAGTATTTTAGACCTTACTTATTTGGACGCAAGTTTAAAATCTTAACAGACCATAAACCATTGCAGTGGATTATGAACCTTAAAGAGCCCAACTCCCGACTTACAAGATGGCGACTTAAACTAAGTGAATATGACTATACAATAATTTATAAGAAAGGCAAATACAACACTAATGCAGATGCCTTATCACGGGTTCAACTAAATAATGAGGAAATCGAATCTCTCCTTAAGGAATGCGGGATTGACTTGACAGAAAGACATGATACCCCAATACCTTCCGCTGTCCCTGAGCCGACAAGCTCAACCACGCTTACCGCACATACATCCGCTGAATACCCACGTTCAACTGTCCCCGAACCCCCAGGTTCCACCACTCTCACCGCTCATACATCTGCTGAAGACCCGATCCTCGAGATACCTATTACTGACGAACCACTTAATAAATTTCATAGACAGATCTGTTTCACTATTGTAGGCGACATAAAACGACGTACGACCGCAACAAAACCCTTTGAGACACATACAAAAACACACATACAAGTCTCGGAATCTACCTTAGAATATGATGTAGTAAATGCTATCAAAGAGTATGTTAATCCTAAAGTAAAAACTGCACTTAAGATTACTCCCCCATCAGGTATTTATACTATTATGACAATTCTCCAACGAAACTTTAAAAGCTCCTCTATGAATCTAGTTGTAGCGAAAACCGAGCTAGAAGATGTAAAGGAATATTTGAGACAGCAGGAAATAATAAAACATTATCATGAAGGCAAGACCAATCACAGAGGCATTAATGAATGCTACTTAGCTCTATCTCGTCGGTATTACTGGCCGAAGATGAAAGAGGAGATAACTAGGTATATTAACGAATGCTCCATATGTGGACAAAGCAAATATGACAGAAACCCTATCAATCCCCAATTTAAAATTGTACCACCAGCTACTAAACCCTTTGAGATAGTTCACATGGACTTATTCACAGCTCAGTCTGAGAAGTACATTACCTTTGTTGACTCTTTCTCAAAGTATGGCCAAGCTTACCATTTACGTGACGGTACAGCAGTTAGTATTTTACAAGCAGTATTGACTTACTGTACCCACCACGGACTACCACTGACTATAGTGACTGACAATGGAACCGAATTCACAAACCAACTCTTCTCCGAATTCATTAGACTACATAAAATTAACCATCACAGAATCCTAGCTAACTCTCCCAATGACAACGGCATCATTGAAAGGTTTCACTCAACGCTACTAGAGCACTTACGTATACTCCGACTCAGACATAAAGACGAACCAATGGTAAACCAAATGCCCTACGCGGTTCTAGCATACAACAGCTCTGTCCATAGTTTTACCAAATGTAGACCTCATGACATAATTAGAGGACACTTCGACCCTCGAGACCCGTTAGACATAGACTTAACCGAACATTTAATGCAACAGTACATTATTACGCATCGAGACCAGATGAAGACCGTGTATGAACTAATTAATGAATCCACTTTAGCCGACCGCACAAATTTAATGACCAATAGAAATAAAAACCGTGAGCCAGAAGTAGAATACCAGCCCGACCAGCAAGTTTTCATTAAAAACCCCTTAGCAAACCGACAAAAATTGGCACCCCGATATACGCAAGACACAGTACTCGCTGATCTCCCCATTCACATATACACTTCTAAGAAAAAAGGACCTATAGCCAAGTCTAGACTCAAGCGTGTTCCTAAGACAAAGACATTGTTACAGGATTCGACTGGTTCTCCTCGTTCATCTGACGGTGGCCTCGGAAATAAGACTTGAGCAGCTTGACAATGGACCTGGACTCTTGCCTTTTAACCTTGGACAAACAAAACTCATCACTCAATACCACTCTTTTATACAGTACATAGAGCTCTCTGAAATAGAAGCTCAATTAAATTCCATTAATGACCAACTTGATCACTTTAGACTTAAATTAGATAATAATACTTTCTCCATATTTGAACTCCAGATAGACTATTTGTCTTCTAAACTTACCAAGATAACTTCCCAACTAAATACTTTAGAACCTAACCGTATTAAAAGAAGTTTATTTGACGGAGTAGGGTCATTCATAAAAGGAATAACTGGTAATTTGGATCACTCTGATGCCGAAAGATATGACAAAGCTATTAAAATTCTAGAAACTAATGAGCAGAAACTGTCATCTGAATATAATACCCATATTAGTCTTAACAAGGATTGGATGTCCCAATATACCAAAGTAGTTGGTAATATAATTGAAAACCAGCAAAAAATTAATGAAACTCTTATGCAACTTATAGACAAACGCGATTTCTCTGAAGTTAAGTTTGCTAAATTCGCTCAGCTTTTAGCCATTATTAGTGAGAATGTGGATGATTTATACTTAGAATTAATTAGAATAGAAAACATTTTAGCATTTGTTCGTGCATCGAGCACTCATCATAGTATGTTAAGTATAGATAATTTAGATAAAATGCTATTTAGACTTAGAAATATATATGGTACTAACGAAGTACTAGACGCTGATCTTAGAGATTACTATAGTATAATTAAACCTGGTAGCTATTTCATTGGGAAACGTGTTGTAATAATATTCAAATTCCCCGTCATATCACCCGATACGTATGCTCTGTATCACCTTGCTATTGTCCCCAATAAATTAAACCAAACCCTTATACCTCCGCATCCTTTTATAGCAACCGATGGAAAATCGTTCATGTACATGGAGGCTGAATGCCCGAAGTTTGGAAAATACCTTCTCTGTAAAGAAACCGCAAATCACCAGCCACGGAAACAAACTGATTGCATTCAAGAAATTATAATGAACCAGAATGTGGACAAGTCATGCCGGCCCACAGTAATAAATCTTACCAAAGCAGCCATGGAGCAATTAGATGATCGCCACTATACGCTCGTGTTCCCGCAAGCTATAAAAGTAGAACTACAGTGTGGTCGTCAAGAATATGTACAACTAGCTGGTAGTTACCTAGCCACTATCCCTCATGGATGCTCACTACGGACGGGTATAATCACCATAGTCAATATCAACGACGAGGTTAAAGGCCAGCCACTGAAGATCACCGGAATCCCGAGCAAATATAATTCAGAAGACGACGAAGTCATTCCCCGTATAACCCTTAATACCGTAAATTTGAGAAACCTTCAACATCTAGAAGACAGAATGATCTTCCAAAACCCGATAAAGTTAAACCAAGTTGATACAACAGTATACCACACGACAATACCCCTGTATACTCTTATTATAGTTACAACCACGATTTTATCCCTGATCATATTCATCCGACGATACCAAAAACGGACGAGAGTAGAAGTTGCTCAGCATGAGGAATCATATTCCGGAACAGAACAGGCCAAGAGGCACGACTATGCAGTCCCCGGAGGGTCAAAAACCATGGAGTCCCTGCCAGCAACATTTTCGCTGAAAGTTCTCAAATAGTTGCTGCTCTGGGGGTGGAGGTGTTACGTTCCTAACCGTAACGTGAACCGCTGACACCGCATCAGCATTGTTCACTCGATACACGTGTGCCCTGATTAAAAGTGCTAAACAAGTGAAATTGCATTTCTAGGTTTATGAATTAATTATGTCTCCTATTCATTATGTATTAGACACTCGCATCGGTCGGTCATAATGTATTAGATATTTAAGTTAGTTAATAAAAGTATTTTAGAATTAGTTTTGAGTTTTTTTTGAGTCTTCGAGCTGTAGCAAACGTAAGTGGCGCAGTCGGTAGGATATTCGCGGGCCGGTTCGCGAATATTAGATTCTCTAAACTTCGAGAAACGCGTCGCGAGTCGCCCGAGCGGCTATCAAGCCCTGCTGCCGAATATCCTGAATCTACGGTCCTGCTGCAGTCCTCGAAGGCGTACTTGGCAATCAGTACAAAAGAAAACGGAGAAACACATGTAAGTGCTTTGAACTTTTTTCATAGCGTTGCTAATCCTTTTCCCACCATTTTCCATCCAAGAAAAATCGGGGAAGGATCTGTCTCTTCAAGACAGATCCGTAGGAGTAGTGCTATTGATATCAATAGAGATTTAGATTCTAATTCGTTAGATTTAAATAGAGACAAAAATTGCTCTAACTTTGATAGTAAATTAAGTTCTTTTAATAGTTCTATAATGGATCCTGACGTAATTTATAAGGCTCTCCGTCCAGTTCCTGAGTTCGACGGGAACCCGAATGTTCTCACCCGATTTGTTAAGATCTGCGATCAAATAGTAGCAAGTTATATCAAGCAGGATGCTGGGAGTGAATTAGCAAACTTATGTCTTATTAATGGCATTTTAAATAAGATAACTGGTGCAGCAGCCAGAACTATTAACTCAAACGGAATACCAGACAGTTGGATAGGCATTAGGAACGCGCTTGTTAATAATTTTGCGGACCAAAGAGACGAAACCGCTCTCTATAATGACTTGGCTTTGGTAACTCAAGGGAACGACACTCCACAAGAGTTTTATGACAGATGCCAGACCCTTTTCAGTACCATCATGACATATGTTTCATTACATGAGACTGTGGCGACAACCATTGAAGCCAAACGCGACCTTTATCGAAAATTGACCATGCAGGCGTATGTCAGAGGATTAAAGGAACCTCTTGGGTCTCGTATTCGATGTATGAGACCTAGCAGTATAGAGAAGGCTCTGGAATTTGTCCAAGAAGAGATGAATGTCATCTATCTCCAACAGAGAAACGAGTCGGCATCAGATCGGCGACCATCATCATTTACACAACCAACACCAAGGTTTCCATACCTAGGACCCTATAATTCGTCTCCCAAAGGTTTTATACTGCCTCAGCCGTCATCCAGCTTCCCAAGACCTGCCCCAGCTAATATCCATGCTCCTCAAACATGGCGCCCTAACCTACCACCTCACCAACCTCCACAACGAATGTTTAACCAACCCACACGCACCCAACAAATGTTCCGAGCACCCCCTCCTAACCATAATAATACTGGCTTTAGAGTTCCTCCAAGACATGTACAACCTCAGCACTCTGGCCCTAAGCCCATGAGTGGAGTCAGCCACTTTGTTCCAAGACCAATGCCATCCAGGATACCTGGACATGACTGGCAAAAGTTCGGCAATCCCCCTCCATCAAATTATTTTAAGTCTAAAGAACTAAATTTTAATGAAACCGATGACTATAATAACTACCCTGACTATTATTACTATGACCAATATGACTACTCAGAACCGAACAACATTGATTTCTATGACTATGCGACTCCACCTGACTATTACTATTATAATGAGCAGCAGCATTATGAACCTAACCCAACTCATATAGATTTTAATGCCATAGAACCATCAAACGGAAACAGTATTTCGAAGGATCAGGATTTTACCAAGAACCGTCCACGCACAGAAGAAGGATAGAGCTCAATTTACACTCGAAAAAAGAATTACCATACATCCAAATAAAAAACCCGCCATTAAAGTTTCTCGTAGATACCGGGGCAAACCAATCATTTATTAGCCCCGATGCAGTAACTGAATTTTTCTCACATATACGAAAAGATTTTGACCCATTTGAAGTAACTAACTCACACGTAACAAGCACGCATGACTATTCAATAACCATACCTAGTTTTCCGGAATTTAATGATCAAAGAAATATCAAACTATTCATATATAAATTTCATAAATACTTTGACGGACTAATCGGACTGGACTTGTTAGAAAACTGCAAGATAGATTTAAAACATAATCTATTGGTATCCGATAACGCTAGAATACCCCTGTTACGATATCATTGTAGGCAAAGCAATTCACAAGAAGTAATTCCAGCCAATTCCTCTCGACTAATCAGTATACCTATTGAATACCCGGACTCTGATGTCATCATCCCTGAACAACTGTTGTATAACTGCATTATCCACGAGTGTGTTACTACCGTGACCGACGGCACTGGTATAGTAGAAATCGAGAATAAAACAGGCTCAGACATTGTGATCCCCTTTGAACGACCAACTCAACTTAACATTTTCAACCTGGAGTATAACGCCTCGCCCACTGAACCAGACCCCAAACGTGTTAAGGACGTACTCAGTAAACTGCGGACTGACCACCTAAATCCAGAAGAAAAAGCTAACCTAGAGACTTTATGCGCACGATATTCCGACGTCTTCTATATCGATGGAGAACCCTTAACTTTTACTAATAAAATCAAACACAATATTAAGACACACGACGAAATCCCCGTATATACTAAAAGCTATCGCTATCCATTCGTACACCGACAAGAAGTCAGAGACCAGATATCCAAGATGTTAGATCAAGGTATCATACGACCATCAGACTCAGCCTGGAGTTCACCTATCTGGGTTGTCCCCAAGAAAGCAGACGCCTCTGGTAGACAGAAATGGAGACTAGTTGTAGATTTTAGAAAACTAAACGACAAAACCATAGATGACAAATACCCCATCCCTAATATAACTGACGTTTTGGACAAACTTGGCAGATGCCAATACTTCACGACCCTAGACTTAGCATCAGGATTTTATCAGGTTGAGATGAACCCCGACGACATTCCAAAGACTGCCTTTAACGTGGAACATGGGCATTTTGAATTCTTACGCATGCCCATGGGACTTAAGAACTCACCATCTACATTCCAACGGGTAATGGACAACGTACTCAGAGGACTTCAAAATGAAATCTGTCTTGTATACTTAGATGACATAATAGTTTTCAGCACTTCTCTTCAAGAGCATATGACAAATTTAGAAAAGGTTTTTAGTAGATTACGTGATTCCAATTTTAAAATTCAGATGGATAAATCAGAATTTTTAAAATTGGAAACAGCATACCTAGGTCATGTTATCACCAGAGAAGGAATTAAGCCAAACCCTGATAAGATTGCCGCCATACAAAGATACCCACTACCTAAAACGACGAAAGAAATCAAACAATTTTTAGGACTGCTGGGTTACTATAGAAAATTTATTCCCGACTTCGCACGAATAACTAAACCCATGACCAAATGCTTGAAAAAGACTAACAGGATTACACTAGACCCCGAATATATTGACTGTTTTGAGAAGTGTAAAACCCTACTGACAAATGATCCCATCCTACAATACCCTGACTTTTCTAAAGAGTTTGTACTTACCACTGACGCTTCTAACGTTGCAATAGGCGCGGTACTCTCCCAAGGCACAATAGGTTCGGATAAACCGATCTGCTATGCTTCTAGAACGTTGAATGATAGCGAACTCAATTATAGCACAATCGAGAAGGAGCTTTTAGCCATTGTCTGGGCTACAAAGTATTTCAGACCGTACTTATTTGGCCGTAAATTTAAGATCTTGACGGACCATAAGCCACTACAATGGATTATGAACCTGAAAGAACCCAATTCACGACTTACCCGATGGAGACTAAAACTTAGCGAATTCGATTATACTATAGTGTACAAAAAAGGTAAATATAATACTAACGCAGACGCCCTGTCACGTGTTCAAATAAATAATGAAGAAGTCGAAGCTCTTCTCTTAGAATGTGGCATAGACCTTACGGAAAGATCCGACACTCCTATTCCATCTACTGCTCCTGAACCACCGGGTTCCTCCACCATCACTGCTCATACATCTGCAGAAGATCCCATACTGGAAGTTCCTATAACCGATGAACCACTGAACAAATTTCACAGACAGATTTGCTTCACAATCGTAGGGGACATTAAACGACGAACGACAGTAACAAAACCTTTTGATACGCACACACGGACACATATACAAGTGTCAGAATCTACCCTAGAACAAGACGTAGTTAATGCCATTAGAGAATACGTAAATCCTAAAGTAAAAACAGCCCTAAAAATCACACCCCCGCTAGGTATGTATTCCATCATACCTATCATCCAGCGTAACTTTAAAAGTTCTTCTATGAACCTGGTTCTAACAAAAACTGAACTAGAGGACGTTAAAGAATATCTGAGACAGCAAGAAATAATCAAACACTATCACGACGGTAAAACTAACCATAGGGGCATTAACGAATGCTACTTATCACTATCCCGACGTTATTACTGGCCAAAGATGAAAGAAGAAATAGCTAAATACATCAACGAATGCACGATATGTGGACAATCCAAGTACGACCGGAACCCTGTAAGACCACAATTTAATATAGTACCCCCTGCCACCAGACCGTTTGAAATAGTCCATATAGACTTATTTACCGCACAAACCGAAAAGTATTTAACCTTCGTAGATTCATTTTCAAAGTACGGGCAAGCCTATCACTTACGCGATGGTACAGCAATTAGTATTCTACAGGGACTATTAACTTATTGTACGCATCATGGACTGCCACTGACTATTGTTACAGACAACGGAACCGAGTTCACGAATCAACTATTTGCCGAATTCGTTAGGTTGCATAAGGTAACCCACCATAGAACTTTGGCGAACTCACCAAACGACAATGGTATTATAGAAAGGTTCCACTCTACTTTGTTAGAACACCTACGCATACTACGGCTCAAGGCAAAAGACGAGCCTACTGTTAACCAAATGCCCTATGCAATACTTGCTTATAACAGTTCTGTTCACACTTTTACTAAATGTAGACCCCACGACATAATAAGAGGACATTTCGACCCTAGGGACCCCTTAGATATAGACATCAGCGAACACTTGATGCAACAATATATTCTAACACACAGAGACCAAATGAAAACGGTATATGAACTAATTAATGACTCCACTATGATTGACCGGACTAACATGATGACCAATAGAAATAAAGATCGGGAACCTGAGACAACATATCAACCTGACCAACAAATTTTCATAAGAAACCCCCTAGCTAACCGACAGAAACTAGCACCCCGGTATACCCAAGACACTGTGCTAGCAGACCTCCCTATCCACATCTATACATCCAAAAAGAAAGGCCCCATTGCAAAGTCTCGACTGAAGCGTACACCTAAGACCACCAACTTGTTACAGGTTCCGACTGATGTTGATAGCCCATCTGACGCTGGCAATCGAGATAAGACTTGATGAACTTGACAACGGACCTGGACTCCTACCTTTCAAACTTGGACAGACTAAACTTATCACACAATATCATTCCTTCATACAGTATGTAGACCTTACAGAATTAGAGAACAGGCTCAACTCTATCCATAATCAAACTGAGTACTTTAGAAACCAACTAGATAACAATACCTTATCTATATACGAGTTACAGCTAGATCACCTAGTATCTAAGCTTAATAAAATACACTACCAGATAGAGAGCTTAGAACCTATCCGTGTCAAAAGAGGCCTTGTCGACGGACTTGGTTCTTTCATAAAAAGCATAACTGGTAACTTGGATCATACGGATGCTGAACGTTACAATAGCGCACTTAACATCTTAGAAAGTAACGAACAAAAAATAGTATCAGAATTTAAGAGTCATGTAAGCCTTAACAAAGACTGGATAGAACACCATACTAAAATTATAACACAAATAGTAGAGAATCAAGAAAAATTAAATTACACATTAGAATCACTCTTAGATAAACTTAATTATTCCGAAGTTAAGTACGCTAAATTTGCGATGCTCCTAGTGATTATTACAGAAAATGTAGATGATTTATCAACAGAACTAACTAGAATAGAAAATATATTGGCTTTCATTCGGGTCTCTAGTACCCATCACTCTATGATTAACATAAACAACTTAGAATCCATGGTATATAGATTAAAAAGTATATATAGTATTAATGAAGTCTTAGATATTGATTTAAGAGAATATTATAATATTATAAAACCTGGTAGTTATTTCTTCGGTAGACGAATAGTACTTATTTTTAAATTTCCTATAATATCCTCAGATACTTACCAATTATTTAGACTCTGCATTGTACCTAATAAGCTCCAACAAACCCTTATACCCCCATACCCATACGTGGCTACTGACGGAAAGGCATTCATGTACATGGAGGCTGAATGCCCGAAGATTGGCAGCTATTTTCTTTGTGAACAACCTCCAAATCACCAACCACGAAAACAACCAGACTGTATACAGAGCATAATTATCAATCAACCACTGGATGAAATGTGCAAACCAACAAAGATCAATTTCACAAAAGAAGCTATGGAACAGCTAGATGATCGACATTATACTATCATCTTCCCCCGACCGACGAAGGTAGAACTCCACTGTGGACGATTGGAATACTTATCACTATCAGGAAGTTTCCTTGCCACTATACCACACAAATGCTCTCTGAAATCCAAAGATATCACGATCATGAACATTAATGATGAAGTTAAAGGACAACCGCTGAAGATAACAGAGATTCCAATTGATATTAAGGAGAAGCCGAACCTCAACATACCCCACGCAACACTGAACTCGATCAACCTGAAGAACCTGCACAACCTGGAAGACAAAATATACCTACAGCAGCCACTCCAAGTCCAGCATGTATCTGATACCTTGTATCACACTACTATACCCTTATACGCATTTATATGCTGTGCTATACTAATAATCGGAATCTACTGCACCATTCGACGACGTAGACCGCTAGTTAGTGCCACCGAGGATAAAATACCTAAGACCGGAGAACTAGAAGAGCAAAATTATTCAGTTCCCGACAGACCTAGACCTGAAGATCCGGTACCAGCAACATTCTCGTTCCAGAACTTCAAATAGTTGCTGCACTGAGGGTGGAGGTGTTACGTGCCAGCCCTGTATGGATAACGCTGACGTAGCCGCTACTGCCTCGCTCGAGGAAAATATCATGTTCGGGTCATCGCTGACGCCGCATCAGCGTTCTAGTTAACTTTAAGCATTTAATTGAAAATAACAAGCATTCATTTGCCGATACTCACATCGTTCGGTTAGGTTAATAAGTAGCATTAAGATTGTACTTTTTTCTATTAATTAAATTCGTTTGGAAAAGACTTTGGTTTTTTTTAAGTCTTTCTACTGTAGCAAACGTAAGTGGCGCAGTCGGTAGGATAATCGAGGGCCGGTTCGCGCACCTTCGGGATCCTCATATCGGTAACCACGTCGCGAATCACCCGGGTGGCTATCAAGCCCCGTCGTCGGTTATCCTGAACCTACGGACCTGCTGCAGACCAGAGAGACGCATCCAAACTTCGACGCAAGAAAAACCAGAGAAGAGAGCTGAACAAGAATCGTCGCAGCGTAACCCAATGTAAGTGCATTGAATTCTTTTTGTTAGTGCCACTTTCCCTTCCAAAATTTTCCTTCCAAGAAAATCTAGGGACGAGTCTGTCTCCTTAAGACAGATTCATAGGAGTAGTGCTTTAGACTCGAATAGGAATTTAGATTTAGATATAGATAATTCTAGTATTAGCAATCTGAAAATGGACAGTATTTATAAGGCCTTACGCCTAGTACCAGATTTCGACGGTAATCCTAATATACTAACTAGATTTATAAAAATTTGTGATCAAATCGTAGCACATTTCGAAAAGGGAGATGAGCTGACTAAACTCTATCTGATTAACGGAATTCTTAACAAGATAACTGGTCCAGCTGCCAGAACAATCAATTCAAATGGCATACCAGATAGTTGGGCAGGTATTAAAAGTGCTCTTATTAATAATTTTGCGGACTAGCGGGACGAGACAGCTTTGTACAAGGATCTGTCTCTCCTATCGCAAAATTTTATGACAAGTGCCAGACATTATTTAGTACTATCATGACCTACATTTCTCTACATGATACTGTAGCCACCACCATAGAGGCAAAACGTAATTTATATCGCAAGTTAACCATACAGACTTACGTTAGAGGGTTAAAAGAACCACTTGGGTCACGCATACGATGTATGAGACCCGAGACACTAGAAAAGGCGTTAGAATTTGTACAAGACGAGCTGAACGTTATGTATTTACAGCAGAGGAACGAATCCGTTTCATCTCGGCGTCCATTTGCTTCAATGCAACCTTCACCATCCCATAAAGATCCATCAGTTAACAGTTTTAAGCCCAACTTTAGCTTCGGTACACCAGGACCTAGTTGGCAGAGACCTATGCATGTACTTAGCCACGGGCCCTAACCCTGGCGCCTACCTTTAAGACCACAGCACATGCCAGCACACATGCCAACACGTACGCAACAGATGTTTAGAGCACCACCACCGAATTATAGTCCTTAAGCCATTTGATTTAGAATCCAACGTAATGACGCACCAGGAACGACCGACGAACGACGACAGAACCAACGAAGGACGATAACTTTGAACCGAACTACGATACATACTATGATTATCCGACTACACCTGCATATTACTATGATAACGACCAACAATACTATGACTACACCCCGGCTCTTACCAGTAATGTATCTGATTATAACCACACCCATACAGATCCCCCATGCTCTACAAATACTCAAAAGGAGAAGGATTTTCCCAAGAGCCGTCTCAGCAAAGAAGAAGGATAGAACTTAACCTACAT
>DWOW01000003.1:0-13929 GCA_018251355.1 Ampittia dioscorides camertes | reverse complement strand
TTCAGTTCCGGCGTCATTTGGCTAATAAGGCCATACTAGCCTTTAGGAAATTGGGCGTCCTAAACAGAGCGAAGCGGTACTTCACGGCGGGTCACCTGCTTGCGCTTTATCCGCTCAAACGCCAAGCGCGACAGCTGTAACTTGCCTTGTACGCCCGCGCGCGCGATCGGTGATGAACCGCGTCGAGCTGCGTGTGTCGTTAACGATTTAAAGCGTATTTTCTAGCAAACTATTGCATCTGTAGTTAAGTAAAAAATACCAATATAAAGCTGAATTATTAAGGAATTGAAGTATGTACTAGTTAAAGAATAACAGCTAATCTGAAATTCATTAAAAAATGTTGAAATTAACAATCCGGATAAAATTGAAGCAAAATATTTGTTTTAACAAATTGTACCGAAACATTTTATAACTTTTGTCAATATGTTTTATTGGTCAAGAAACTAGATTAAATAAGCTTTTTTTTGACACCAATATATCATTACTTTGAATGAGCAGTGTAGCACATTCAATCAAAATAAACAACGCATTCCTGCAGCGATCTGATATCGCCACCGACAACAAAATGACGGCAAGATGGCCGCCCGCCTAAGGGCTTTACACACGATATTCGGGTTTGTTTAAGGAATAGGTTATTTTTATTTTTCAATACTTCAATGTAAATGATAATCAATTATTGTAGGTATATTTTTAATTTTTACAAATAATAAAAAAAAACATTAAATAAAAAAAAATAAAAGATATAAAACAAATAAAAATTTATATATCAAGGCTTGTGATAGGCCTTAAAACATCCCTCGATGCAAAGGTTCACATCACATTCCTCGCACTTCCAAATTGTCCTGGTTTTTTTAGGACACATCCGGCAACAGGTGTTTTTTGACCCTGTCCGAATTGGAAAGTGGTTAGATTCAACCCTCGGTCTGGCCTGCGTGTTAGGTCGAGTGTTGCGTCTTATTGATGTCGTAGTCACTTGTCCAGTCGTGTTTGATCTAATGTTCAAACGTGCGTTCAAATTTGCCTCTCTACCCTTATTTTGTGTAGAGAGGCTTCCAAAGTGGCGCTGCCAAGAAATAGTTGTAAAACATTAGAAATTTTGTTAAATCAACTGGCATATTTAATGAGAGTAATTTGTTAGGTATGACAAAAAAAACACGTACGTTTGTTCAGCTCTCCCTCTCCCACGCCCTCGACCTTGCCCTCTTCCACGTCCTCGTCCCCTGCCTACGTCTACGTCGTCTTGATTGTTATTTTGACTGTCAGACCTAAAACGTAATCGTTATTTAGATTCCGCACTTTGTTTTTATGAGAGCAGACGAAAGATATACATTTTGAAGAAAAAACCATGCACAGCCACCATACCAATAATTTTTTAGTAATTATCAATTTTGACCAACACCTATAAAATAACAGCCGTAATTATTTATGTTAAAAAAGTGCACTGCTAAATAAAATAATGAAGCAGCAAACATAAAAATCACATTAAATACTTTCATGATACCTCGTTTGTACGGGCCCTTAATTTGGTTAAAATAGTAAACGTTACGGGCGGCCATAGTCGCCCGTAACTAAAATGCTGGGGAAGGAAATATAAAAACTTGAAATCTTAATTATTTTCGTAATATTTTAGTAACTAAAGTCTACTTAAATATAAATAATGACCTGTTTTTCTAATTACAAGAATTATTTTTCTAATTTTATTAAATATATCGTACAAAAATTTAATGACAAGCAGGCACACTAGGGCGAAGATTTGGCTTGTCGGATTTTACACATGTAAAAACATCCAAATGTGGATTGTGGATGCCTAAAACATATAGATAATCTGAAAGAACGAACTTTCAAGCTTTTTTTAAATATATAACACTAGTATAGTGCGTTAATAAATAAAAAGTTACTTACATTTTAAAAGCGTAGCTCAGACACACTTCAAACCACTTGAGACTCTGTTCATAAACATTTTTTTTTTCAATGCTTGCTATCACTTAGCTTACTGTTTTATCGACCATAAGGCACGTTATTTAATAATAGAGTCATCTAGCGCCACATTCATGAAAGTATTAGAAGTTCCATAGATAAAAACAGGTTTAAAGCGCACAAGTCAGATGGGCTGCCATAGTCGCCTTAACGTTTGAAGCAAAAATGTTTTGGGCGACTATAGTCGCCCGAGCGTTTCAGCGGATAAGAAGCTTAGAAATAAAGCAACCTGTTCAGGAGTTGGAGTATTGATCGATATCCCGTTGCTGTTTGCCCAACCTAACCATCTTTTCCAACCAGCCGAGTATGTTTTTAATGTCCCAGGTCTCCAAGAACTTTGAAGTAAATCTACATCTGCGGAATTCCATGTTCGGGTAAATTGCGACCACCCTGTATTCTCCATGCCTGCAAACAGAGCTGCTTGGCCTGTGGGGGAGACCGCTCCGTTGTCATGTCGATCAGATGGAGATTTAGGTCCGGGATCACAAATGCTGGGCCTAGAACTCTTCGTTTCAGGTCTGGATACCAAAATGCCTGAGTCCAGTTGGGTGCCACTAGTATGAAAATGCCTTTCGATGTGTTGAGGTGGTGTAAGACTCTGGGAACTAGGGCAGGAGGTGGAAATACCCAAGCCTTCTCGAAGTCCCATGGCTGGCTGAATGCGTCCACAAACAATGCTTCTTGGTCGGTTGCAAACTGGCTGACGTAACAGGGGACAACCTTGGATTTCCCTGTCGCAAAAAGGTCTATTTGGGGGCGACCCCATAACATGAATATCTTCTGAGTTATCGCGTCCATCAGGTGCCAGTCCGGAATCACTTTCTGGCGAGACAAGTGATCTGCGATGTTGTTGTAAATTCCCGGAATGTATCTGATTACAAGGTGGATTCGATGCTGTTCTGTTAGATGGAATAATGACTCTATCATAAGAAGAAGTATCCGTGACCTCGTTCCCCCTTGGTTTCTCACGTAGGCAATGACAGTCTGATTGTCCGATTGAATAAGGACTGTCCTGTCGCTCAAAGACGCCCTGAACATCCGGATCGTCTCGCAAACAGCAAACAGTTCTTTGCGGTTGATATGCCATGACAGTTGATTCTTGGTCCACTCTTTTGAGATCGTCTGATTGAAAATGTGAGCTCCCCAACCTGTGTCTGAGGCGTCTGTGGTGAGAAAGACCTCTGGAGGAGGGCTGAATATCTCCGATTCTTGGCAAAGGTTGTCGAGCCACCAATGTAAATCCTGAGCTGCTCTTTGAGGAATCTGAAATTTCTTGTGAGGAAAACATTCCGGTAGGGGTTTGCTGGCAATTTGCAGCTGACGACAATAAAGACGACCGAGAGGGATTATGAAAGCTACAAAGTTTAAGCTTCCAAGAATTGACTTCGCTTGCTGCCAGTCCCAAGTATTTGATTGAATGAGTATTGACAAATCTCTTTTCAAAGAACTTATCTTTTTTTGAGGGATATATTTTCGGTTTGACAACGTGTTCCAACCTACTCCGAGAAACTCTATGTTTTGAGTGGGCTCCAGTATAGATTTGTCGAAATTTACTTTCCATCCCAAGATTGTCAACATTTCTACCGCGTGATGCGCATCGTTCCTTAGATGCTGCGCGTTCTGGTTTACTATCAAAAAGTCGTCCAAGTACACGATGACTCTGATTCCTTTCTCTCGTAGTCGAGCAGCAATCCAATTTGAGATTCGGCTGAAGGCGAGTGGAGCAGTTGAGAGTCCGAACGGCAGACAAGTCATTAGATATAGCTGGTCTTGAAAATATAATGCCAGATAACGCTGATGAGGTTCCTTCACTGGAATGTGGAAGTATGCTTGAGACAGATCGAGCTTTACCATAAAATCGTTTTGCTGAATGAAATCTGGGACAGTAAAATGACTTGGAAGATGAAATTTCTTGGGCTGAAGGTAATCGTTTAAAATCCTTAAGTCGAAAATTGGACGATTGGAGCCGTCTCCTTTTGAGACAAGAAACATCCTTGAAACGTGACCAGATATCAGAGAATGTGGAGCTTTCTTTAAAACGCCAGTTTCTTTCATTTTTTCTATTTCTAGGTACATATCTTTGCTGAAAGGTGTTTGAAACTTGCGGCAAATTTCCTTGGTAAAAGGAACATTTGGAGGTTTTTTCACAAAAGGAATCGTATATCCGCTTATCATGCTTATTACAAACTTTGGGGCAGATATGTCTTGCCAAGCATCCACGAAATGTTTCAACTGGCCTGCCCTCCAAGGAGCATAGTCAAAAACGCCGCCCCCGACGGGACTGACGATCCTTATTAGGCTGCTTCGGAGCCGATTGTTTAGAATCGTAAGAGCGGCTATGATTAGCCTCCGGTACACGACTCTTCTTCTTCATAATCTTAAACTTCTTTGGCTGTGATGCAGATTTCTTCTCGTTCTCATTGGAATTGTATTTTCTTTTAAACTGTTTCTTAGCCTTAAATGCGTCGAAGGTGGAACAAGGCAATTTGGACAAATCATCTAGCTTGGCTTCATCAAACAAGAACTGCGTCGATGGGGGGATCTTAGCTAGCGACGTTATAATGTTGGAGTTCAAGGGCGTCAAAGCCTTTCTTCTTAGTTCTATAGCCTCCGCTCGTTTCCCACACACAAACTGCAGCAAACTGTCAGAGATGGATTTGAATTCGGATTCGGGGCCCATTAAATCTGAGTTGATAGGATTTAAAGCCCCAGGACAAAGCTCCACCACCTTGGCTATAGCTTTACTAAAAGCAGCTCGCTGAAGAAGTAATGCGTGAGTAATTGTACCATAAGATCCTTCAGTCTTTTCTATAAAATCCGCATGTGAGCTTGAAGGGGACAGTTGCGAAAGGCGAGGATTAACTTTAAGAGCTGCGAAGACAGGGGAGGCATGGAGCTTCTTCTGCACCTCGGCATACCTTATTTTGTTCCATGTTTCCTTCCCCAAACGCTGGCACTCTACTCCTTGAAGGCTTATCTCCTGGCTAGGCTCTGGAATAGAAGGCTCCTGTTCCTTGGTCCGAGGAGTAAAATCAAATAGAATTTTCTCCTTGGGAGGGTTCCATTCTATATCTGCAGATTCTCCGGCACTTTCTTCGTCATTATCCTCCCCCCCCTCTTCTTCCTCTTCAGAGCTAGAATATGACCTCTGGTCCATTCTAGAAAGGATTTCCTCTAAAAGAGATCTTGTTTGTTGTGCTTCCTGTTCGAGCAGTTTAAGACGGGTGGAGTTACTAGTACCCGGAGGACGTTTACTAGTTGAAGCTTTCGAAGATCCATCAAACTCGGAATCAGAAGCTCTGTCTTCACTTAGGGCTCTTGAAGCCTCCTTTCTGGTGCACAGCTTATCCTTCACGCTTTTCGATGCTTGAATGACCAGCTCGCAATGCAGCGCAGATCCTCTTATTTGCATTGCTAAAGCAGGAGGACCCAAAATAAGTCCCTGACAGAAAGGCCAAGAGAGCATCTTCACCTTCATATCGCGATACGGACGCTCTTGTAGTATTGTAGCGTCAGGATCAAAGGCCCTGGCGATGTCCATGGCTGGTAGACAGAAACGCACTTTGTTAAGTGTAGATGAGTGGTGGTCTATTACGACGTCCTCCCGCACCTTCCACTCTTCCCAACCATCAGGTAGAAATTCAGCCGCCGCAACTTTTAGCCTGGCTAATACTTCATCTTCCGAAGGTTCCTCGTAAAGTTCTCGAAGAGACTTAAACGTTGATGACGCTGTCATCTGCGCAGAGGAAAAGGAGGATATTAGCAAAGATAAATGCTAAGACTCTGACCATAGTGGTTACATTTCGAACCGTTGGGGTTCGAATATCGAGTCATGGAAGTTCGAGATTCGAGCTACCAAAGGTCAATTATCGAGCCGTCGAGGTCCAAATATTGAGCCACCAAAGCTCCATTTTCGAGCCGTTAAGGCCCAAACATCGAGCCGTCAAGGGTCAAACGTGGAGCCGTTAAGGCTCGTTGTTCGGTACGACGGCCCAATTTTCGAGCCATTAAGGCTCGAATTACGAGCCGGTGACGGCTCAACTTTCGAACCGTCGAGGCTCAACTGTCAAAACGTTACAGCTTAAAATGCGTAGCTCTGAGTCATGAACCCGAGAGCTTAGCGTTCTGCCTGTCTTGTTAGGCATAACTCGAAACACTATGCACAAGGGCAGTAGTGAACGAGTAAACCACTTTGGGTTAAACCGTAATTGAGGCAATGAGCACTCGCATTACTATAATAATACACTGAAATAAAACAAAACACAAAGAAAACAGAACCTACAAATCTTTAAAAACAAATTACCTGGATATCTTTATCCATTCACTGAACTAGTAATAAAAATCACAATATCACGGTCACATAGAAAGTTGAACAATTTAGTTAAATATTTATTGCGTAAGTTATGCGTGCGGAGCGCGGGAGCGAAGCACACCCGTTGCGTGTAGCAACCAAAGCGTACTGAAGAAGCGAGCAGGCTCGCCTAGCCGGCGCGTGCGGAGTAGAGGGCGCGCAGTCGAATGCGAGAGTGAGATGACTATACCTCGCCGCTGCGCGCGTAAGGGAGCAGATAGCGCGTCTGATGTAGTGTGGAAAGCAAAGGTAATCTCGTAAGGGTCAAGCTTCGGCAAGACCCAAAATAAATGTTTTTATCCCTTCGGGGGAAAAACATAGATATTTTGTGTCTGTGCCTTCGCTTGACCCTTACGAGAAGTGTTTATATTCTGCCGGCGTATATAGTAATCGGGCGTACTGTGAAGTAATCGAAATGAGACTCAAACTTTGTAAATAGCATAGAAAAACAGTATTTATATTTTAACGAACACATTTTACAGGACTACTTATGGTACCTAATCACTAACCACATATGATACTCAAGACATCGTTATCTATCTAATGAAAATAACTAGTCAAAACAATCAAATATGAAATCACAGCATAATGGAGATCAATTATTATTTATCACTTATAATAATATAGCTATTAATATTAGGAACGAAACGACTTCCGAATCAATGATTCAAACAAAAAACAGAACAAAACATAACATAACATAGGAAACCTCTTAAAAATAATTTGTTCTACTTATAATTAAATCGCATTGAAATCATTCAATGAAGAACACACTTCCTGAGCATTAGTAGCCCTTTCTATAGGTTTACAATAAAATTTAAGGAAAGTGTCACAAGACCTCCAATTACGCTTTTTTAATATATCATCTACCGGCATGTCCAGACTAAAACGAGATGAGGCCACTGCAGAACGTATACTTCCGGGGCTAGTATCTACACCTATCTCTTTGAGAGCGGATTTTACCCAGCCCCCAATAATGGCTCTAGAAGCTGCTCGCACAACTCCTCGCGTAGAAATAAAGAGGGAGGCGAGGCCGTGAACTGCCTTTCGTCTACTCTCAGATACAGAGATTAGAATTTTACACCAATATATTATGTCCAAATTTTTGGTCTCGTTTCTTGAAATTTTCCACCCTGATTGCCTATAAGCACCCGAATCCGTTTTTGAACCGAACTTAGGCCAAAAATACAAATTGGATTCAGTGACTTGAAAATGAGATCCATCTATTGATAATAAAGTGAGATCGTGAATACGCCTCCCGGAGGCTAAAAGTAACAGAATTGCCAAATGCCTAGACACCTGGAATATACTACCTTCATCAGGGGGATTTTTCTTCAACCAGGTAATTAATAGTGAAACATCCCATATAGAAGTTTTCTTTTGCTTGACATTAGAAGCACTTATCGCTTTGAGTATATGTCGAACCAAAGGATGGTTATTGATAATATCAGCCCGAGTAGGGTCAGCAAAGGAAGTAACAACTGACTTATTAACAAGAATGTTGCTACAGGATAATTTCTTGTGATTATATAAGAAGCTTAGAAATAAAGCAACCTGTTCAGGAGTTGGAGTATTGATCGATATCCCGTTGCTGTTTGCCCAACCTAACCATCTTTTCCAACCAGCCGAGTATGTTTTTAATGTCCCAGGTCTCCAAGAACTTTGAAGTAAATCTACATCTGCGGAATTCCATGTTCGGGTAAATTGCGACCACCCTGTATTCTCCATGCCTGCAAACAGAGCTGCTTGGCCTGTGGGGGAGACCGCTCCGTTGTCATGTCGATCAGATGGAGATTTAGGTCCGGGATCACAAATGCTGGGCCTAGAACTCTTCGTTTCAGGTCTGGATACCAAAATGCCTGAGTCCAGTTGGGTGCCACTAGTATGAAAATGCCTTTCGATGTGTTGAGGTGGTGTAAGACTCTGGGAACTAGGGCAGGAGGTGGAAATACCCAAGCCTTCTCGAAGTCCCATGGCTGGCTGAATGCGTCCACAAACAATGCTTCTTGGTCGGTTGCAAACTGGCTGACGTAACAGGGGACAACCTTGGATTTCCCTGTCGCAAAAAGGTCTATTTGGGGGCGACCCCATAACATGAATATCTTCTGAGTTATCGCGTCCATCAGGTGCCAGTCCGGAATCACTTTCTGGCGAGACAAGTGATCTGCGATGTTGTTGTAAATTCCCGGAATGTATCTGATTACAAGGTGGATTCGATGCTGTTCTGTTAGATGGAATAATGACTCTATCATAAGAAGAAGTATCCGTGACCTCGTTCCCCCTTGGTTTCTCACGTAGGCAATGACAGTCTGATTGTCCGATTGAATAAGGACTGTCCTGTCGCTCAAAGACGCCCTGAACATCCGGATCGTCTCGCAAACAGCAAACAGTTCTTTGCGGTTGATATGCCATGACAGTTGATTCTTGGTCCACTCTTTTGAGATCGTCTGATTGAAAATGTGAGCTCCCCAACCTGTGTCTGAGGCGTCTGTGGTGAGAAAGACCTCTGGAGGAGGGCTGAATATCTCCGATTCTTGGCAAAGGTTGTCGAGCCACCAATGTAAATCCTGAGCTGCTCTTTGAGGAATCTGAAATTTCTTGTGAGGAAAACATTCCGGTAGGGGTTTGCTGGCAATTTGCAGCTGACGACAATAAAGACGACCGAGAGGGATTATGAAAGCTACAAAGTTTAAGCTTCCAAGAATTGACTTCGCTTGCTGCCAGTCCCAAGTATTTGATTGAATGAGTATTGACAAATCTCTTTTCAAAGAACTTATCTTTTTTTGAGGGATATATTTTCGGTTTGACAACGTGTTCCAACCTACTCCGAGAAACTCTATGTTTTGAGTGGGCTCCAGTATAGATTTGTCGAAATTTACTTTCCATCCCAAGATTGTCAACATTTCTACCGCGTGATGCGCATCGTTCCTTAGATGCTGCGCGTTCTGGTTTACTATCAAAAAGTCGTCCAAGTACACGATGACTCTGATTCCTTTCTCTCGTAGTCGAGCAGCAATCCAATTTGAGATTCGGCTGAAGGCGAGTGGAGCAGTTGAGAGTCCGAACGGCAGACAAGTCATTAGATATAGCTGGTCTTGAAAATATAATGCCAGATAACGCTGATGAGGTTCCTTCACTGGAATGTGGAAGTATGCTTGAGACAGATCGAGCTTTACCATAAAATCGTTTTGCTGAATGAAATCTGGGACAGTAAAATGACTTGGAAGATGAAATTTCTTGGGCTGAAGGTAATCGTTTAAAATCCTTAAGTCGAAAATTGGACGATTGGAGCCGTCTCCTTTTGAGACAAGAAACATCCTTGAAACGTGACCAGATATCAGAGAATGTGGAGCTTTCTTTAAAACGCCAGTTTCTTTCATTTTTTCTATTTCTAGGTACATATCTTTGCTGAAAGGTGTTTGAAACTTGCGGCAAATTTCCTTGGTAAAAGGAACATTTGGAGGTTTTTTCACAAAAGGAATCGTATATCCGCTTATCATGCTTATTACAAACTTTGGGGCAGATATGTCTTGCCAAGCATCCACGAAATGTTTCAACTGGCCTGCCCTCCAAGGAGCATAGTCAAAAACGCCGCCCCCGACGGGACTGACGATCCTTATTAGGCTGCTTCGGAGCCGATTGTTTAGAATCGTAAGAGCGGCTATGATTAGCCTCCGGTACACGACTCTTCTTCTTCATAATCTTAAACTTCTTTGGCTGTGATGCAGATTTCTTCTCGTTCTCATTGGAATTGTATTTTCTTTTAAACTGTTTCTTAGCCTTAAATGCGTCGAAGGTGGAACAAGGCAATTTGGACAAATCATCTAGCTTGGCTTCATCAAACAAGAACTGCGTCGATGGGGGGATCTTAGCTAGCGACGTTATAATGTTGGAGTTCAAGGGCGTCAAAGCCTTTCTTCTTAGTTCTATAGCCTCCGCTCGTTTCCCACACACAAACTGCAGCAAACTGTCAGAGATGGATTTGAATTCGGATTCGGGGCCCATTAAATCTGAGTTGATAGGATTTAAAGCCCCAGGACAAAGCTCCACCACCTTGGCTATAGCTTTACTAAAAGCAGCTCGCTGAAGAAGTAATGCGTGAGTAATTGTACCATAAGATCCTTCAGTCTTTTCTATAAAATCCGCATGTGAGCTTGAAGGGGACAGTTGCGAAAGGCGAGGATTAACTTTAAGAGCTGCGAAGACAGGGGAGGCATGGAGCTTCTTCTGCACCTCGGCATACCTTATTTTGTTCCATGTTTCCTTCCCCAAACGCTGGCACTCTACTCCTTGAAGGCTTATCTCCTGGCTAGGCTCTGGAATAGAAGGCTCCTGTTCCTTGGTCCGAGGAGTAAAATCAAATAGAATTTTCTCCTTGGGAGGGTTCCATTCTATATCTGCAGATTCTCCGGCACTTTCTTCGTCATTATCCTCCCCCCCCTCTTCTTCCTCTTCAGAGCTAGAATATGACCTCTGGTCCATTCTAGAAAGGATTTCCTCTAAAAGAGATCTTGTTTGTTGTGCTTCCTGTTCGAGCAGTTTAAGACGGGTGGAGTTACTAGTACCCGGAGGACGTTTACTAGTTGAAGCTTTCGAAGATCCATCAAACTCGGAATCAGAAGCTCTGTCTTCACTTAGGGCTCTTGAAGCCTCCTTTCTGGTGCACAGCTTATCCTTCACGCTTTTCGATGCTTGAATGACCAGCTCGCAATGCAGCGCAGATCCTCTTATTTGCATTGCTAAAGCAGGAGGACCCAAAATAAGTCCCTGACAGAAAGGCCAAGAGAGCATCTTCACCTTCATATCGCGATACGGACGCTCTTGTAGTATTGTAGCGTCAGGATCAAAGGCCCTGGCGATGTCCATGGCTGGTAGACAGAAACGCACTTTGTTAAGTGTAGATGAGTGGTGGTCTATTACGACGTCCTCCCGCACCTTCCACTCTTCCCAACCATCAGGTAGAAATTCAGCCGCCGCAACTTTTAGCCTGGCTAATACTTCATCTTCCGAAGGTTCCTCGTAAAGTTCTCGAAGAGACTTAAACGTTGATGACGCTGTCATCTGCGCAGAGGAAAAGGAGGATATTAGCAAAGATAAATGCTAAGACTCTGACCATAGTGGTTACATTTCGAACCGTTGGGGTTCGAATATCGAGTCATGGAAGTTCGAGATTCGAGCTACCAAAGGTCAATTATCGAGCCGTCGAGGTCCAAATATTGAGCCACCAAAGCTCCATTTTCGAGCCGTTAAGGCCCAAACATCGAGCCGTCAAGGGTCAAACGTGGAGCCGTTAAGGCTCGTTGTTCGGTACGACGGCCCAATTTTCGAGCCATTAAGGCTCGAATTACGAGCCGGTGACGGCTCAACTTTCGAACCGTCGAGGCTCAACTGTCAAAACGTTACAGCTTAAAATGCGTAGCTCTGAGTCATGAACCCGAGAGCTTAGCGTTCTGCCTGTCTTGTTAGGCATAACTCGAAACACTATGCACAAGGGCAGTAGTGAACGAGTAAACCACTTTGGGTTAAACCGTAATTGAGGCAATGAGCACTCGCATTACTATAATAATACACTGAAATAAAACAAAACACAAAGAAAACAGAACCTACAAATCTTTAAAAACAAATTACCTGGATATCTTTATCCATTCACTGAACTAGTAATAAAAATCACAATATCACGGTCACATAGAAAGTTGAACAATTTAGTTAAATATTTATTGCGTAAGTTATGCGTGCGGAGCGCGGGAGCGAAGCACACCCGTTGCGTGTAGCAACCAAAGCGTACTGAAGAAGCGAGCAGGCTCGCCTAGCCGGCGCGTGCGGAGTAGAGGGCGCGCAGTCGAATGCGAGAGTGAGATGACTATACCTCGCCGCTGCGCGCGTAAGGGAGCAGATAGCGCGTCTGATGTAGTGTGGAAAGCAAAGGTAATCTCGTAAGGGTCAAGCTTCGGCAAGACCCAAAATAAATGTTTTTATCCCTTCGGGGGAAAAACATAGATATTTTGTGTCTGTGCCTTCGCTTGACCCTTATGAGAAGTGTTTATATTCTGCCGGCGAGTTGCGTACTGTGAAAATAGGATTAAAATAAAATTTCATCAATAGCAAAAATACCAGTTCTTTATTTTAAGAAAACAAATATTAAATTTAGCACTTTTCTATAAAAGTAATCAAGGTACACAAAATTGCACCAGAGCCTAAAGCTTACATGAGATCACTTCCTTATTATATTCATTACCTATCATTATTTAATAATACCTATTAGAAACTACTAGGAACCATCTATAGGCAATTTGTTTAAATGTCTCTGCGACTAAACAAGATTTAAGAATCGCACTACTATCTAAATAACGTTAAAACAATTTGAAGATGACAATGAATCGTGTAAAGTGTCAGCAGGCACACGATCTATAGGTTTACAATAATACTTGAGGAAATTATGACTACCTCGCCAATTCCCTTTCTTCAAAATATCATCTAGAGGCATCTCTAAATTAAAACGCGACGAACCTACAGCTGAGCGTATACTTCCGGGACTCGTATCGATACCGATTTCCTTAAGCGCTGTTTTTAACCAACCAGCAATTACTGCTCTAGAGGCTGCCCGTACTTTACCTCTTGTAGAAATAAACAGAGCATCTAGACCAGGAACTGCTTTACGTCTGCTCTCAGAAACGGTTACAAGAACATTGACCCAATGCACAATGTCTAGTCTTTGGTCTTCATTTGTGTTTATCTTCCAACCTGACTGTCTGAAGGAACTCGAGTCCGTCTTAGACCCGTATTTAGGCCAGAAGATTATGCTAGAGTCTTGTTTTTGGAAGAATAAGTTATTAATGGACAACAGCGTGAGATCGTGTATACGTCTTCCAGATGCTGAAAGTAAAAGAATTGCCAAATGTCTAGAAATTTGAAATAAGCTAGACGCATTCGGTGGGTTTAATTTCAACCAGTCGACTAGGAGCGAAATATCCCATATTGAAGACCTCTTCTCTCTAATATTAGAAATACTTATGGCTTTAAGTATATGCTTTACCACTGGATTCGTATTAATAGCTTCAGCCCGAGTAGGGTTCGCAAACGAAGTCACAACGGATTTATTCACAAGAATGGTGCTGTAGGACAAATTCTTGCAATTAAACAAGAAGCTCAGAAATAAAGCGACTTTCTCCGGACTAGGTGAGTTAAGAGGTACCATTTCTTTATTAGCCCAATCTACCCATCTCTTCCATGCCGCAGAGTAGGTTTTTAAAGTCCCTGGTCGCCAAGAACTCTGAAGTAACTCGATATCCTTTGTGCTCCATCCACGGATTAAAGGCGACCACCCTGTATTTTCCAGGCCTGCAAACAAAGTCGGGAAGCTTGAGGTGGTGGCAGTCCGGTCACCTTGTCCTCTAGGTGAATATCCAGATCTTGAATCGTTATCGGCGGAGCCAGGGCCCTCCTGTGGAGGTCGGGATACCAAAACACTTGGGGCCAATTTGGCGCGATCACAAGATAGATTCCCTTTGCTGCATTCAGATGATGTAAAACTCTGGGCATCAGTGGAGGTGGAGGAAATACCCACGCCATCTGGTAATCCCATTGTTTGCTGAACGCATCTA
>DWOW01000002.1:0-14398 GCA_018251355.1 Ampittia dioscorides camertes | reverse complement strand
GGGTCGGGAATTCGTGCCACAAACTTGACATTGTACATAGGGCTGCCAACCGTACTATAATATATAGTATTGTACTATATTTCGGGTCTGCGTACTATATACTGTTGAAGGAATATTTAGTACTTAATAATACTATATTTTTAACACCCACCGTAACTTTAATTTACAGGAGGTTTCCTTTGATGACTGTGAGACAATATTAGAAATTCTAAATTTACATGACAAATTGAGTATCGCAAAGGACAATCTTTACTCTGAAACAACAACAATGAATGAACACTTTGCAAAAGTAAAAGATTGTCGTGAGTTTACTGAAAAAACTTCAGGCCAAAAATGGCAGCATATTTAAAAAAAACTGAAACTAACTTCCCGAATTTATTCAAATTAATTTTATTCCTGCTCTCTATTCCCGCCACTTCGGCATTCACAGAAAGGATATTTTCGGTTATGAATTCGAAGTGGCGAGAAGAAAGAAAGAGAAGTAGTATATCATGAATGAAAAATGAGCTTTTGATTTATGTTAATTTAAAAATTGAGTGTGACAAAGCATATGACACTTTTTTTTTAAACAAAAAACTGTTACACAGTGCAAGAAGTGCAAAAAAATATAGTTTTTATAAAAATAAATAATTAACACATATATATTTGTCTCTTTTTTGTTTTTCCCATAAAATACTATATTTTTTTTAAATGTACTATATTTTTTTTACACCTTATTTTGGAATATACTATATTTCGCTGATGAAATGTTGGCAACCCTAACTACAGGTCATCCGATAACAACTCCATTTTAATCTGTAACACGTCGTATTCCTCATATAAGTTTTTAAATTTAGCAAATCTTAGTTCTAAGTCGAATAGCTGAACTTAACTAAGGGTTTTAGAACCTTTAAGTGAGTTTAAATATTTACTAAATATAGTAAGCTTCGCTTAAACAACGGCACGTTTCTTATTTAATTTATCAGCCATAATTATTAAAGAAGTACGGTAGTAATGCGACAGACAAAAGTGCAATAAAGTAATAAATAGAAACAAGTTCTTAACTGAAAAAAATGCAGCGGTATAATAACTCGCAGACACACACAATAGAACAAAGGATAAATGGGTGCGGTCAGCGCGGCACTCGGACGGTAGGCAGGTCCGCAGCGATCGACTACTGATAAGCGATGCCAGATGTGCGGCGATGAATGCAATTTACTTTCGTCACTAACTATGCAGCGTTTTATGATACAAAATACATAACAATATAATTACTCATTACGTAAATTATTTATAAAAAGTATGAATATTCTCAATCCAAAAATATTTAAAATGCACTCAAACAGTAAAGGCAAATTTATTTTAAATTTATTAATTTACGGTGAATAGGATAAAGAAAAGAAATAGGATTAGAGGAATAATTGGAACGAACTCACAAATGTTTAACCGATCCGTTGTCTCACGATGATTTCGTTCTGCTTTGTTCCTCCGTACACGTTGCTTATAACTCAAGAGTCCAAAGTCCGTGCGGCCGGCGACCCTCAAGCGACTGTATGCGGGCTTGTGTGGTTGCTTTGCGAAGTTCTCAGGATTAAATGAAGAAGAATCTTGCGCTGCTGAAGACCACAACCGAAGAGCTTCAATTCTTGAAATTCCTTAATTTTTCCTCCGAAATCCCAACTTGAACGGCGAGAATCCTCAAGGACCAATGTAAGGGTCCGGTGGACGTTAAATAAAAATAGTAGTGGACTGTAATTAGCTGGTATATTGCATTCAAATGTTAATTTCGCACAAGGAAAAATTATACAATCGGTTGGTCGCGTGGCGCGGATAGTGGACCGAGGCGATCTGTCCGGCGAGGTGGGGACACTCCCGGCGGTCCGCGGCCGAGTGGTAGGCGCCCCGCACCTCTCCTCCCGCGCGTAGTAACATACTCCCCGGGTTGAAGAGCGTAGTCTTCAAAATCTGGAAGGGGGCAAATATTATTAAAGGCTCTTCTAATTGTGCCCCGGATCGTCTTTAGCTCTGCTACCCGAGCCACTCCATCAATACCCGGGTAAAGCCTCACGACTCTCCCTAAAGACCACAGAAGTGGTGGAAGAGCTTTGTCCTTGATAAGCACGAGAGCACCCTGCTTCAGCTCTGACGACGACGTTCTCCACTTAATCTTCTTCTGAAGCAAAGAAACATATTCAATCGAAAACCGGTTCCAAAAGTGTTGCCTTATTAGTTGTATTCGCTTGAATCGTTCAAGCGTTTTTATGTTGGACGCTGCAATCTGTGGATGCGGAATACACATAAGTGGTCGTCCAATTAGAAAATGAGCAGGAGTTAAGGCAGTGAAATCAGAAGGATCAGAGGTGAGGGGAACAAGAGGTCGAGAGTTTAAAACTGCCTCTATCTGAGTGAGGCATGTAGCCATTTCCTCATAAGTAAAATGAGTGGTCTCCAACAACCTACGGAGATGGTGCTTAACAGAGCGCACAGCTGCTTCTGCCAATCCATTAAAATGTGGACTATAAGCCGGAATAAACTTAAATTCGATACCTTCCTGCGCAATACGGTTTTCTAGATCCGATTGAGCTAAAAAGGTTGACAGCTCATGGTAGGCCCCTACAAAGTTCGTGCCGTTGTCTGATGTGAGACTTGAAGGCTTTCCGCGGCGTGACACAAAACGATTTAAAGCAGCTATATATGCTTCTGTGGATAATGCCGTAACGAGTTCGATGTGACACGCTTTAATCGCGTTACAAATAAAAATTGCTAGGTAGCATTTAAGCAACCTACACCCTCTGCCTTTTCGATCTGCTATCAACACTGGCCCGGCGTAATCTATGGAGCTATGTAAGAACGGGAACTCAAGTTCAGTCCTTGACGTAGGTAATTGCCCCATTACTGGCTGAGCCGTAGCAGCTTTTTGTCTGCAACAACGGACACAATTATGAACAACTGATTTTGCTAAGTTTCTGCCGCCTAATATCCAATAAGTCTGCCTCATGTTTGCTAAAAGTAATTGTGGACCTGCATGTAGATATTTTAAATGGAAAAAATTAAATAAGATTTTTGTAAAATGATGTTTGCTATCTAACAAAATAGGAAATTTATACCCGTTTTCACCAACAGCTCCTAAACAGTCACCTTAGTAAGGGTAGCTTAACTTAGGGGACCCTCCAAATCATCCCTTAACCTAAAATCTGTTTCACCGTCCTAAGGGCTACCTAGTTAAGAGTCCCTTAGTTAGGTGACGTTTAGTGTTGAGGAACTATGCAAACATTTATCGATAAATTAATGGAGTAGACGCTTTTATTGATATTTGCGCGAATCAACGACTTAAACAAGTTAATTAACGTTTTTGACTTCAATTTCTTTCGAAAAAGAAAGGTCTTCACCATATGAATGTTACATTGGTAACAAAAAGTTGCAATTTTCATGTTTTTTGGCTGTACGGCGAATGCCTTTGCTTAAAAAGACGCGGTCACGGTGACTTTTTGATTCCAAGACGACAGTTTCATTTAAAACGTTAGTCGTTACGTGTGGTATTTTTCTTTGGTGTTTTTCCGTTTTTATCAATTGCAATGGCAGAAAAGAGGAAACGTGGTCAAAATTTTTCACTTGAAGACAAAGATAAATTAATAAAGTTATTGTTGCAACACAAGGACACAATTTTAAATAAAAAGACAGATGGGTCCACAAATGAAGCAAAGAATTGTGCCTGGATATCCATTACGGACTCCTATAATTCTACATCAAATACACACAGGTATGAGAAATAAACATTCCTTATGTAGTATTATTTAAATGAAACTAAATTATATACTTACTCTTTGTATGATTGTACAATGTTTATACTATTCTAACCTTAAAACCTAAGTATAAACCACATGGTTTTTGTGTTTTAGAAACAAGGAATCGTTGATGAAAATGTGGGAGAAATTAAAAAGTGAGAGTAAAAAATATTATTCTCAAGTAAAAAATAACACCACACAAACTGGGGGTGGTCCATTAATTTTAAAAATTGACCCCGTATTAGAACAAGTTTGTGGTATTCTTGGGCGAGGGTGCACGGGAGTATTAGGGGTACCAGACTGCGATGCTGAGTCTGTAGATGTGCATGATACTGAAAACGTGCACATTAAAGTAATTTGTACCCAAAATGAGTTTTGGCAACCTGCAGACCAAGAAAATATGCCAACAATAATTGCAGAACCAAAAAACCTAGAGGTACCTACCTATATTTAAGTTGCTGTTTTAAAATAACTTATTGATTATATTACACTTGTTGATTTTATTAAGTACCTACCTATATTTTATGCAAAAGTTTATTTTATAGGCACTCCAACAATTACCAGAAAAAACCCAGGTACAAATAAATGAGCCTATTGATGACAATTTAGCCGAAGACACTAAGGTAAGCTAGCTAAGCTAAAACTGTTTGTTTTTTTTAATAATGAGTATGCAAGTACTCTGAATACACACATAATATATTTATTACTTTTATTTTATTTCTTAGAACATACAAGATGTACCGAAAACACCTGTGAATAAAACTCCATTGTGGTCACGAAGGCGGCCACAGGTTTCACGAATCAATGAGCGCTACGAAGCAACTACCTCAGTATCTAATAGTTTACAAAATGTATATAGGAAAAGGGAAACGGTTGAGGATCTGAAAGAAATGTTACTGAGGGAGGAACTGGAATTTAAAAGAAAATTGTATGAGTTACAATTAAAAGCTGCAGAAAGAGAAGTTGAAATTAAAACTACAGTTTTAGAACAATTAAAAGGTAAATGTCTATTTATTTCATATAATATACTTAAAATTACAGACTATGAAAGTATTCAGTCATCTGACTTCTTTGAAAGCCATATACAGGATCACTAATGGTAATCAGTGGACGGGGAATTTGATCTTCATTAATTAGAGTTTCTAGATTTGGAATAGAGCCATCATTTACGGGTTCACATTCTTTCCGGATTATACATATATTATGTAAAACACAACATGCCAGCATAACACGTATAGCTGTTTCTAATTGCAGTCTGATACCAACTGCTAACACAGGAAAACGTCTTTTCAGGACTCCATATTGCCGTTCGACTACATTTCTTGTTTTGATATGAGCATCATTATATTTTTGTTGACCACCTGTTATAGGATTTAAGTAAGGAGTCAGAAGATGGCTCTGAAAAATAAAAACAATGTCTTCATTAATTTATTGACTCGCTCTCCTATAGTTTAAATTTATTAGTTTATATGTCTACTTTGATATTTCCCAGAAATTTTATTAATATACCCTTACTTGTTTCAGGTGGAGCCCTCCCTTTAAACAATTTATTTGGATTAAATAATGGAAAAAAGGATTAATATTATAATAAATTTTACTTTAATAATAAATTACACTCTTATTTACATAAAGTCATTAGTTTTATTTCTACCTTTAATGGATATCCACTGTCTCCTAACAAAAAATTTCCTCTGTAGTCACCAATTTGAAACTTTGAATATATCCGACTACTTTGGTAAATAGTAGCATCATGTGTTGATCCAGGCCAGCGTGCCACCACATCAGTTATCAATAATTTTGCAGTACTTATTGTTTGCATATTAATAGACATACTGCCTTTTCTATTCCGGAATAGTTCGGCATCATCTCCTCCTATAATTTAGCACATAGAAAGATAAATGTAAATAAGTTTCTAGTTTATACAAAAAGACAAAACTAAAAGATACCCACCTGGTGATTGAATCTTTATGTGTGTACAGTCTATACATCCTATAACATTTGGAAATCTAGCTATTCTGTAAAATTCTTCTTTTACTATTTGTTGCTCTTCTTCCGTGTCTGGAAATTGTATGAATTCCCTTCGCAGACCCACGATAGCGTCAGACACTCTCTTTATAATTCTACTGCAAGTAGATACACTGATGCCATTGAGATCTGCTATAGATAATAATTGATTGCCTGTTGCATAGAATCTAAGGGCACATAGCAATTGGTTAATTGGTCTCACTGATTTATTTCTGCAAATAAGATACAACTAAATAGGTTACAAAGGTACATTAGTAGGTAATTATAAAAAAATAGCAAATAGCTAGCTAGTTGAAGGCACTGTATTTACTTACCTGTCATCGTGGAATTCTAATAAATGTTCAATCTTTTTCAGTATAAATATAACACTTTCCTTGGATAACCTGTATCTTATGAAAAAGTCCTTGTCATCATATTTTTCAAAATCCTTCGATCTTTCACGATAAATACGAGGTCGTCTAAACAAATTTCGGTCACTTAATAATTCCATATCTTCAATTGCTTCTAAATCTTCAAATAAATCATGGTTGCTATCCATTATTATCTTATTCAGTAGGAATATTTATTGTTTGTTGCACTGGCGATTCGCAAAATAACTTAACACTATGCGTCACTTAAGCTTTACGGGGTCGTCAATTCATCCCCTAAATTATAAGGGACCCCTTATGCTTTAGGTGTCCCTTAAACGTTGGTGAAAACAAAACTTGCGATAAGTGCCCCTTAAATTGGCTTAAGGGACACTTTATTTTAGGGAGCTGTTGGTGAAAACGGGCATTAGTGTCATAGCTATAAGGAGAATTGCTCAGTCTTCCGCCGACTCTCATAATATTGTTGGTATCTATAAACGGGGATAAGGAACACAGCTTATTCTTTTTTGGCAGCGCGCTCCCAGCCCTTAATATGTCAAATTCATGAGAAAACATTTGTAACTGTACCTTATGTATCAGAAAGTTTAATGAATTTTGAAGTTCAGTAACAGATAAATGACCTTTTAATTTATTAGAATTTTTATTTCGACAATTATAAATAAATCTTTGTAAATATGCAATAGATCGTTGTAAATATGTAAATTTAGAAATTTTATTAATTAATTTAATTATAAGATCGCTCTCCTCATTACTAGTCATTACATTGTTGAGTACAAATGAACACGATTGCAACTCAGGTAAAACATGGTTACCGCTGGCATTAGGACTTTTTGGCCAATACTGCTCCGGATTTAATAAGAAAGTGGGCCCGGTCCACCATAAGGAGGAAGTACTGATGGAATCAGCCTTCAGCCCGCGGGAAACGAGGTCCGCCGGGTTTTCTGCTGACGGAACGTAGCCCCACGTATGACTTTCGGTGATCTCCTGAATTTCATGCACACGATTTCGTACAAAGCTTTTTAACTGAGGTGGTGGCGTAACCAACCAGCCTAGAACGATTGTGGAGTCACACCAATACCTAACTTTACTAATAGTAACGGTTAAGGAAGTAAGTATTTTATGCGATAGCCGTGCAGACAACAACGCGCCACAAAGCTCCAATCGAGGCATTGTCGTCGGTTTTATGGGTGCTATTCTGTTCTTTGAGGTAAGAAGATGTACCTTTATTAACCCTGATGTGTCTATGGAACGGATATATATACAAGAACCATACGCTCGTTCCGATGCGTCTGAAAAAATATGTAACTCGTATAAAGAGTTTTTCGAAAAAACACACCGTGGTATTTTTAATTCATTAAGAAAATGCAAATTTTTTGCGAAATCTAGCCAAGTATTTTTAATTTGTGAGGAAACTTCGTCATCCCATGCATATTGTTCAATCCATAACCTTTGCATAATCATTTTAGCTTCGACTATACACGGCCCTACTAGCCCTAGAGGGTCGAATATTTGGCTAATGACAGAAAGTATATTGCGCTTAGTTACCTTTCTATTTAACTCAATGGAAATTGAAAATGACAAAACATCTGAATTACAGATCCAATGAAGCCCTAACGTTTTTGATGAAACATTTACATTTTCTGAAAAATCCAATATATTATCCGCCTGAGAAGAAGAAGAAGGACTAATTTCATTAAGAATTAATTGGCTATTCGATTTAAATTTTCTTAAATAAAATTGACCCGATTGTAACTGGGATATTACTCCTCTACAAAGTTTAATAGTGTCCTCAATAGTCGAACTTCCACCTAAGTAATCGTCCATATAAAAATCCCTTAATATGGACTCTCTAACGTAGCTATCCGTGGCACTAGATGCTAAAGTCGCTAAGCATTTTGTAGCTAAGTATGGGGCAGACGCCATACCATAGGTCACCGTGTTAAGGGTGTAAGTTTTTAAGGGTTCATTTGTATTTGAACGAAAAATAATTTGTTGTAAAGAGCGTTGAGACGGATTAAGTTCAATCGCCCGATACATTTTCTCAATGTCACCTGTTACAACATACTGATGTAGTCGGAAACGTATTAAAATTGAATAAAGGTCTTCTTGTACAGTTGGTCCAACCATTTGTATATCATTTAGTGATATACCTGAAGAGGTGGCTGCTGAAGCATCAAAGACTGTACGAAGCTTTGTAGTAATACTCGACTCACGGGTGACGCCATGATGCGGTAGAAAATGATTGACCTGTTGAAGACAGCTAGGCGAAGTCTCCCTATTCTCCGTCATGTGACCCAAACGTTCATACTCCTTCATGAACTCTACGTACCTACTTTTAAAAACAGCATCTTGTAAAAATTTGCGTTCTAGAGATAAAAAACGACATTTTGCCTTATAATAAGACTCGCCCAAGACTGAAGGATCTTGTTTCAGTGGCATAGATACTATGAAACGGCCATCGTTTTTTCGAGTTGTATTTTCTAAAAAATGCTGTTCGCAGGTGCGTTCCTCAAGCGACAGGGAGTGCTTGGCTGACACAGTGTCAAGTTCCCAAAAGCGGGACAAGTCTGGGTTGTGTTCCTCGCTGACTGTGTGACAAACGATAGATAAAGAATGTGTTTGTGGACGAGCTACATACCCTGAAACTAACCAACCCAGTTTGGTTTCGTAAAGTTTAGGTAAATTTCTCCCTAAATCAATGGAATTACTGCCCAAGACTGACCAAAAGATGTGTGCCCCAACTAATATATCAATAGTTGCTGGCGCGTTAAAAGAAGGGTCAGCTAAACATATCCCTGAAGGAAGAGGTAACTCATCTATATTAATAAACGAAGACGGCAAAGCCTTGGTAATATGAGGTAAAATGTGACAGTCAATTGTGACTTTATAATCACTATGAATTGACTTTATCGTAAGACAACAAGTCTGTGTACTTTGGGAAGTATTATTGTTTATACCTGTGACCGTGGCGCGTGTGTCCTGACGCAACAAGCCCAGCTTACAGCAGAATGCATTTGTTATAAAGTTAGCGGTGCTGCCGTTGTCGAGCAGCACCCTGGCGACGTGCTCGGCACCGTCGCTGGCTACCACCTTCACGCGCGCTGTGGAGAGCAAGACGTGTGCAGGAGTAGTACACTGAACCAAATCAGTTGAATTCGCGAAATTGTTAACGGGGACATTAGGCTCAGTCGGCTCAGGTGCGTGCAAGTGCAACAGCGTATTATGCTTTCTTTTGCAATACTTACACGAAGATAAATAACATTTATTTTCTATGTGACCCGGTCGCAAACAATTAAGGCAGACTTTGGCTTCCTTCGCCTTTAAAATTCGACTTTCTATGGACAGCGATTTGAAGGACTCACAATTAAATAAAAAATGTTTTTGATTACACATAGGACAGTTTATGAATTTTTTATTTAAATTATTATGTTTTTTATATGTAGTTTGATTATTTTGTGTATCTATGAGAAAGTTTGTATTAGATTTGAAAGTTTCATATTTTTGTATTTTATTGCCTTTGCTTTCTTGTAATGTTTCTAATAAATCAGCTCTGTTGCTCAGGAAGGTCATTAAAACCTCCAATGAAGGAGGATCGGAAAGAGTGTTCCTATGCGTCTCCCATTCCCTACGAGTGATGTTATCAAGCTTTTCTGCCATTATATGGATAATAAGCGTGTCCCAGTGCTCCGTGGGCTGGTCTAAAGTGTAAAGGGCACGTAAATTTTTATTTGTTATGTCTATAAGGCGGCGAATAGACTGACAAGACTCCTTTTGAATATGTTCAACGTTAAACAGAGCTTGAACATGATTATTTACGAGCAACCTTTTGTTATCGAACCTACTACACAGTAACTGCCAAGCAACTTCGTAATTATCGCTTTTGACATCTAGGCTATCAATAACAAGCAATGCACTACCTTTAAGAGACGCACGTAGATAATGCAACTTATTAATATTATCTAAATCAGACCTGGAATGAATTAAAGAATTAAAAGTGTCCCTATATTCCAGCCAGTGTTGATAGTGACCATGAAAGATGGGTAATTCAATTTTAGGCAACCTAATGTAACTATTTTTGACACCACCTGTTTGTGCATCCTCGAAACTCGCTACGGAAGTATCCTGGCAGGCCGGCTTCTCGCCGAGGAGGACGCGAACTGCCGCCGCGCACTCATAATACTGATGTTCAAATTGCTCGCGGTCCGCGCTCTCGTCCTACAGGTAGGGTTGCCAACCGTACTATAATATATTATTATTGTAATATATTTCGGGTCTGCGTACTATATACTGTTGAAAAAATATATAGAACGTAAAAATACTATATTTTCAACACCGAAAAAACTAACAACCAAATCCTTCATAAAAAAAAAATAAGAACGCGCCTTTAAAGTAAGTACCCGATAGGCGATACCATGTATGATGTATCCGAACGCTTAACGCCGTAATGAACTTGTCAATGTCAAATTGACGTCAATTTTGACGTCGTCAAACGAATGACTGCTATACTTATATATCGGCAGAATTGTTTAGAGTTGTTGTTATTTCATTTAAAAAGTTGAAATCCTAAATAAATTAAGTATGGAAATTGGTAGTAGTGACAACGAAAGTGCGTCAAATTCTAGTGCGCCGCTAACGCCAATTAAAAAGCGAAAAATTACAAAAAGACTCCAAAAATTTAAACCGGAGTGGGAAAGAGAGTATGGCTGGATTACTGAGGATCCCCAAAATATTTATAATGCGAAATGTAAACATTGTAATATAACATTTTCTGTGGGGAAAAGTGGCATTGGCCAGGTTAGATCTTTTAGGTTATGTTAAATTCTAGCATCTTCTGTTGTTTTATTTTTTTCAATGAAATTGCCAACTGATTTGATTTGCATGATAAGTGGTACTTCAAATGTTTACTTACAACTAAATCCAAAGGGCCACGGTGCTTTGTATGTAACAAGTATGGTCACATGAGTAGGGATTGCTACTTTAAAGACAAAAAAAAAAGGTTCTGTCAAACAATGACAATTCAAATAATGGTTATTATGCTGCTTTTCCAGCTGCTGCTGCATTGGATGGGAGTTGCTGTTATGTCGATTCCGGAGCATCACTGCATATGTGCAATAACAAGAATTGGATGTATGATGTATCCCCATCAACTATCAACAATATTAAGGTTGCAGACAATAAAACAGTAGCAGTAAAAGGCAGTGGCAAGGTGGATTTTCAGATTAGAGACTCAGATGGCTTAATACGGACAATACAGGTCAGTGATGTCTTATATACCCACCCTGACAGTCAATTTACTTTCTGTAAGCCAAATGGTAAATAAAGGCTGTGAAGTGAAATTTGAGAGAGATAGTTGTCAGATATACCAAAATAATAAGTTAATATTGACAGCATTGCTATCAACAGCAGATGAGCGAGATATAAATTTATGGCATCTAAGAATGGGCCATCTCAATTTCACAGACTTACAGAAGGTAACTGATAGTGCAGATGGAGTTGAATTATCAAAAAAAGGTAATCAAATTTGCACAACTTGCTTAGAAGGAAAAATGAGTAGACAACCATTTAAAAATACTGGTACTAGGGCTTCAGAATTGCTCCAATTAATTCACTCAGATTTATGTGGTCCGATGGAGACAAGTTCTATTGGAGGTGCCAGATATTATGTTACATTCATTGATGATTATAGTAGGAAAGTATCCGTCTATTTCATGAAGAGCAAGTCTGAAACTTTAGATAAGTTAAAAGAATTTAAGAATTTAGTAGAAAATGAAACCAATAAAAAAATAAAGACGTTACGCACAGATAATGGAAAAGAATATGTAAACAATGATTTTAAATAGTTTTTGTGTAAATCTGGTATCCAGCGTCAAACAAGTAATCCATATACACCACAGCAAAACGGTATGGCAGAGAGTATGAATCGCACATTAGTAGAGAGAGCTAAATGCCTAATTTTGAATTCCAGATAACAGAAAATATTTTGGGCTGAAGCGGTCTCAACAGCGGCATATATAACAAATCGTTCACCAACAAAAGCTTTGGACTACAAGACACCATATGAATTGTGGACAGGTAAAAGACCAAACTTAAATAACATGAAAATATTTGGTTGTCACGCAATGGTTCATGTACCAAAAGAAAGCAGACGAAAATGGGATTCAAAAGCTACTAAGATGATATTTGTGGGTTATTGCGAATATACTAAAGGCTACAGATTGTATGATGAGAGTAAAAAACGAATATAAAAGTGTAGAGATGTTGTTTTCTTGGAACACACAGCTAGGAATAATTGTGTAATTATGCCACTTACTTCTTTGCAAGAACAGGAAACAACAGCCAAACAAGAATCTGATACCGATACTTTAGTAAGTGAAAGTTCAGAAAAGGAACAATTGTATGATGCCAGCAGTGATATTTCAAATCTAATGTAATCAAACCCAAACCTACTACTTATTTTTGTTATGAAGAGAAATCAACAGGTTCATCAGCATTATTAACACGTTCACAGCGGCGCTATTTTCTGAGGACTTTCAGACAGTGCGGATGAGGCCTTTCTGGGTCAACGTTGAACTTATTTTCAGTGCGTATGAGACCTTTTCGACCTCAGAAAGTTGTTTTTTTTTTAAAAAACCTTTATACAGGTCAACAATGATTCTATGTTATTGATATTTGACGTGTGTAAACTTAGATATATACTTCGTTGAAATCTAGCTTCGCCAGCGTTTACGACATTTTGTTTTTGAATAATTAAATAAATAAAATATGTCATCTATTCTGCCTCATAACGCACTGAAAGAAAGTTTGGTTTGTATATCGACTAGTGATGGGAATAAAAGAAAGTTGCAAGTTACGATAATCAGAATGTTTTTATTTGAAGAAAAATTAAATGTTTAAAAATGTTTTTCATTAAAACAGGGTAAACAAAAAGCTTTTTCACATTGGCCGCAAAAAGTAAGAATTTTTTTAGTTTTTTTTGCAGCTTGAGTTGCACTTAACGTAAGCCTTAGTTTGTCGTAGCAACCAACGCAGCGTTTTCTTTGGGTGCCTTTTTGAAGTGCATGGTCTGAAGATCTGCTGTTAGGCAAACCTGAAAAAACATTCATGTTAGGTTTCGTTTTATAAGTGCGTCAGTTTGCCCTCACACATTATAAAAGTCAGAATCAACACGCAAAGGAGAAGGTGTATTTTTTTTATTTGTCACCATGATGAGGATGACACACATGTATGATTTATATTTTTTGAAGTATGAGAATGTGTATGTGTATTGTGTTTCGGTGTGTAAGGATGTGTTTGTTTTGTACATGTACTCTTACTCATTTACTATTACTGTGCGTGGCCACGCCATTGCAGGAATGTACTCGAATTTTCCAGATATGATGACATGACAGACATCATATCTAGTATACGATCTGGAACTGTAAAGTAAAGAAAAAGTTAAAAATATACAAATTTAGAATTTATATTAATAAGAAAAACAACATTCGTGTTAAAGCGTTATGAATTTTAAACCCATTGTTAAGACAAGAAAACATACAACAGACAGTTAACATAAAAATATTTTGGTGTAAGCCTTTCAGCAAACAAAATCAAAATTGTGAAGGACAAAAACTGAACTTTAAAATGCTATCTGTTAAGAAGAAATATCCACTGTTCAAAGCAACATCATGATATAGGAAGTGTAAAAAAGAAGCCTGCACCCACTGTGTACGGCCGATTTTTGCAGAAAAACCTTTCGGCAAACAAAATCCAAATTGTTTAAGACAAAAACTGAAATTTAACATTCTTATAGTTATGAAGAAATATCCGCTGCAGGGATATAGTTTCAAAGTTTAAAGCAATACCATAACTTAGGCAGTGTAAAAGAAGCATGCGCCCACTGAGTACGACCATTTTTGAAGAAAAACCTTTCAGCTAACAAAATCGAAATTGTTTAAGACAAATCTGAACGTTAACATGACAGTTATGAAGAAGTATCCACTGTAGGTATATATATAGTTGCAAAGTTTAAAGAAACACCATAACCTAGGTAGTGTAAAATAAGCATGCTCCCACTGTACACAACCATTTTTCGTAGAAAAATCTTTCAGCAGACATAATCAAAATTGTTTAAGACAAAAACTGAATTTTAACATTCTTACAGTTATGAAGAAGTATTCACTGCAGAGATATAGTTTCAAATTTTAAAGCAACATCATAGTATAGATAGTGTAAAAGAAGCGTGCGCCTACTGTGTACGGCCAT
>DWOW01000001.1:0-15982 GCA_018251355.1 Ampittia dioscorides camertes | reverse complement strand
TATAACAGTTGCTTCTAGCAACTGTGTTCGGTCTGAAGGGAGTTTTGGGATGCCGGTTACACTTTTTATGAGGCGACTTGCTTGGATTTGATCGGTATGGATTTGGGCGATTTATTAGCCTCGCACCATTTCTGCTACAGTTGTAATGGGCGGCAGTGGATTGGTGGTGCTGCATGCTCGTTTGCTTTCTTGCAATCATAAAAAAAATATCACGGCTTTCTCATTTCATCATTGAAATATTAAAACTCTCATAAACATCTGTAAATGGGGAGGGTAGTTTGGTCAATGGCCGCAAATTACGTGTTTAAAGTTGCTCCAATATAATTTTGAAGATTTTGTTATGCATTTGTTTTTAAATTAGTTTTACGGTGGACAGTACAGTTGTGTGCATTACCCTGCGTATTATCCGAGCAAAATTTTCGGTACAAGTGTTTTATTTCAGTGTTATTGCGCCCAGTCGACTGTTCCTTAATAGCTGATCGTGTTACGACGGATTGGGCGCTTCATCATATATTTTTCCCGTGAAACTTATATTGTGTATTGATAAAACAGCAGTGTTAGTTTTTTTTTTTGATTAAACACGTATTAACTCACTTAATATTGGAATTATAATATTATACAAATTAGTTTATATATCAGCGCCATCTTTTATTAAACATGGCCAACAAATGTGGTTCGTGTGGGAAATTTGCATCAGCGGATTGCGTAAAGTGTGTCGCTTGTGGCTCCACCTACCACCGGCACTGTGTCAAAACATCGACAGAGACTAGTGTCGCCGGCAGATGGCAGTGCAAGAGCTGCAACAACAAATATAAGAAAAACTTAACTCCCCAGTCTTGTAGCTCTGCCAGTACTGACGCGGAATTTGGAGATGCTTTAATTGATGATGGGCAACAGAGCAAAAAGATCCAATTAGCGGAGGAAATAAGGTCAATGCGTGAGCAGTTATCCACTATTGTTCAGGAAACTACTGGTTGCAGGCAGGAGATGGCTAGTTTTCGGACAGAGGTGGTGAAACTCAATACGACGGTGGCCGAATTTAATAACCGTCTGAACTCAATTGAGGAAAAATTTAATAACCTTAACAAGCGCTTACAGATAGCCGAGTCTAAGATAGTTGGATCCTCTGGCGTCGATTTATCAGCCAAAATTGAGAGTCACCTAAACGATCGGGACCAAGAATCGTTTCTTACAGACGTAGAAATTATTGGTGTGGATGAAGCTGAGGGTGAAGATCTAGTACAGGTAGCAACTCAGCTAGCACAAAAGGTCGGCATCTCCCTAGAAGAGCGGGACATAGTCAGCGTTGAGAGAAGGGGCAAGCGCAAGGAAGGCAGCGGCGGGGGAGGGGCGCGCGTCTCCGGCATGCCGCGCGTTCTCGTGATGCGGCTCGCGCGTCGTCCTCTGCGGGAGCAGCTGTTGCGCGCCGCCCGCACCCGGCGCGGTGCGGACACGACTGGCATCGTGGCCGGCGCTCCGCCGCGCCGCTTCTACATAAATGAGCGGCTTACATGGTATAACCGGCGACTTTTTCGTGATGCGCGGGATCGTTGCCGCTCTAAGGGATGGAGATTCGTTTGGACCCATCGTGGCGGGGTTTTTGTTCGTCGCGACAGAGAGTCTCCCGCTTGCCGTATTCGGTCTGATATGGATATTGACCGATTATTTAATCAGGAATAATCATAAAATCATTTTCATTTTGTTTATAAAGTATTCCTATAGCTCAAAACATATAGTTTTAATTTTTCTAGTTTTTGTGTTTGTTCTTATTGTTTTACACATTTTCGTATATTGCTACCATGTTAGTGTGGGTTACAATTCTTTTGTTTATTTGTGTTTTTCTGTTTCAAACTTTTTAAAGGTGATGGGATATAGTTTAGTACTATTTTTGTTTATTTTATATGTCGTTGTTTGCATTCAAAGCAAATTCAGTATGTCTTTTTTGTTTTCGTTTACTTTTTTACTGATACGATTTTCTAATACAATTTTAAATATTTGCTTTAATTTAATAATAATAATTATAAGATATTTATTAGTTAATTAATATCAGTCGTAGTATAATGGGACGAACAAGGAGGATAAGAATAGGGCTTCTAAATCCAGGATCGCTTGGTACTAAGCACGATGAACTTCTCGTAGCAATGGCGCATCACAATGTTGACATACTGACTATAAATGAGACTTGGCTCCGGGACGGAGAGGAGGGTCGCGCGCCACTGGTGCCTGGCTATCGCTTGCGACACATCCCGAGGGACCAAAGTAGTGCGCGTTCAAGAGGTGGGGGAGTTGGAATGTATTTGCGGGATAACCTAAATATACAAATTTTGCAACATCCTGTTACTCCCATGGTGGAACAATTGTGGGTAAAAGTAAGAGTAAATAGTATCCTTTTAGTTGTAGGTACAGCTTACCGTCCGCCTTGGTTAAACATCCAAGTTTTTCTCGACGCACTTAGTGCATCGCTTGACGGATTCGTTCAGTACGAGCATGTTATTCTGTTGGGGGACTTTAATATTGACCTCTTAAATCCGGGCAGTACAGGGGCAAAACTTTTGAGGGATTTTTTTATTTCCAATAATATAAAACAACACGTGGATAAACCCACCCACTTTACTGGTTGCAGTGAAACATTAATAGACATTGTTTGTACTAATATACCCTTATCAAATTTACAAGTAGATCATCTTCCGGAACTTAGTAGTCACGCCTTCGTAGTGTGTGATTTAGATATTTTTGTCGAACGATCTATTCCTAAGTTTATTACATGTAGACCATTACAAAACATTAATATAAATATATTTAAAAAAGATTTGGGCTGTATAGACTGGTCCAAGCTATTGCAGTTTCAGGATATTAATGATATGGTAACTGCTTTTAATAACACCGTGCTTACCATTTTCGACATTTACGCTCCTATTAAACGGGTCTGTCTTCGCGGCCCTCATTACCCTTGGATCACATATAATGTTCAGTGTATGATGAGAAAGAGAGATGCAGCACAATCTAGGTCAAAAAAAACTAAATCCGATTCGGCTAAGGCTTACTACAAAGACCTTAAAACCACAGTTAACGCTGCCGTTGCCGCTGAGAAAGCTGCCTACTTTAATTTTTACATTAACTCAAATAAAAGACAGCCGAAGACTATGTGGAAGCATATTAAGAAACATGTACGTGTAGATACTAAGGAACCTACTCTTCCCCCGAACCTTTGTGATGCAAATGCTTTAAATGATCATTTTTTAGCTATCCCTGGTAACCCTGAAGTATCATTGTCGCAGTTAACATTTTATGAATTTAATCGTTACTCTTCTGCTTCTTTCGATTTTAAGTCAGTCACTGAAACTGAAGTGTCAAAAATAATTAATTCCTTAAAATCTAACGCTGTCGGATGTGATGGTATCTCCCTTGATATGGTAAAATTATTGCTTCCAAATTGTCTTAATATATTAACCTGTATGATTAATAAGTCTCTTTTAACTGGCACCTTTCCAGACGTGTGGCAGCAAGCACTTATTAAGCCAATTGTTAAAAAAACCAATCCTTTAAATATGAACGATCTTCGCCCAATTAGCATTCTTCCGTTTTTATCTAAGATTATAGAGAAGGTAGTGCACAAGCAGTTACTTGAATATCTTGAAGTAAACAATATTTTACCAAATATGCAATCTGGTTTTCGTAAAAATCACAGTACAGTAACTGCGTTGATTGATGTTGTAGACGATATTTTAACTAGTCGCGCCAACGGCGAGGGGACCATTTTAACTCTACTTGATTTTTCACGTGCATTCGAAACGCTTAATACTTCTTTATTGCTTTCCAAATTATCATTTTACGGTATCAGTTCTAAGGCTATTAATTGGTTTAATAGCTTCTTCAGTAAAAGGTCGCAACAAGTACAGGTAATGGACAGTTCTAAGGGGATACAGGTTTTATCTCATTTACGTGGTGTTAATAGAGGAGTTCCACAGGGGTCTATTTTAGGACCCTTGCTTTACAGTATTTACAGTGCTGATGTAATTGCTAATATTCAAAATTGTAAATACCATTTATATGCAGATGACCTACAGGTTTACCTATCATTTAAGCCCAACAATACTTTAGAAGCTGTTAATATGTTAAATTCAGATTTGGAACGAATAAGGTTATGGGCTGAACGTAACTGCTTGGTACTCAATCCTGATAAGACTAAGTTTATGATATTTGGAACACCTTTTCAAGTAAAAAATATAGGTAATTTTAGTCCAATGATTTATCTAAATAAAACTCCGGTTGACAGGGTAACTGAGGCTCGTAATCTCGGCGTAATATTCGATGAGAATCTGCGCTTTGAAAAACACATTTTAGAGACTATCCGGAACTGTTTCTACAGGTTAAAAATACTTTACCGTATTCGTGACTTTCTTAATGTGCAAGTTCGGATTCATCTTTGCGAATCTTTGGTACTTTCAAAATTTAACTATGCAGATGCGCTTATTGGCCCTTGTCTTTTAGAACGTACCAAGAAAGCAATCCAACGAGTCCAAAATGCATGCGCTCGTTTCTGCTTCTGTATCCCTCCTCGCGAGCACGTAACACCATTTTTGAATAATGCTCAAATGCTTAAAATGGACCTGCGGAGGCAGTTGCACCTCGCTACGCTATTGTTTGGGGTTATAAAAAAAGAAAAGCCGCTTTATCTTTTCAATAAATTGACTTGGGCAAAGCCGAGGGCTAGGGCATGCTCACGAAAACTTTTATACCCTAGAACGTTGGGTCATTCTACTGCGTTTAGAGGCAGCTTCAAATACAGTGCCACTAGATGCTGGAATAACATTCCTCCACCTATGTCTAATTTAAAATCGGCTACTGGATTTAAAGCTGCCTTTAAGCGTCATTTGTTTGGGAAGCAAAAGGGGGTCGCTAATATTTAAAAAAAAAGAGAACAAGAATTGAGAAACGACTGCTCTTTATTCTTTAATTTTTTCTATTTTTTACCTTTTATTGTTAATATTTTTCTATTTGTTACTTTTTTATTGTTAATGTTTTTTTTAATGATTGTATTCTTTTTTTTTTTTTTACTCAAATTAAAATTTTTTTGAGTACTATTTTTTATACCACGTATATGAATACTGTCTGTATGAACAGAATGAATGCAAATTGTTTGTATTGTTGCAAATTGGTGCTAACTTTGTAACCTGAATAAGTGTGTTTTATTTTAATTTTTTTTTTTTTTTGTAATTTAGATTTTTTTAGTTAGTTTTAGGTAGTTTTATGTATCAATTAATGTATCTCTTGCGTTTCTGTTGACCGAACTGCTCTTTCTGGACGTACTGAAAATCAGTGGCGGGGTAACCTTGCCTTATGCTGAGTACGGTCCGTTTTCATGCACTTCGGCAGCACACATCATTTGTTATAATTTTATTCTACCTTATTTTATTTTCTTATATAACTTGTAATTGTGTGCTGTAGAATGTTTTTATTACATGAAATAAATAATTATTCTATTCTATTCTATTCTATTCTAATTGTCAAGGCTTATCAATATAAAGGAATGGTGTATGTACGTTCCAGGTTATCGGACAGCCTGGTGCAGACGCTGGGCGTGGTGTGCAGCCTGCACGAGTTCCGGCTGGAGCGCGCGTCGGCCGAGCGCGTGCGCAGCGGGCTCACGGACGTGAAGCACCAGCTGGAGAGGCAGCACAGCGCGGCGCTCGCCAACATGTCAGTGGTGCTTTTTTTTTATTTTTAATATGACCTACATTTGAATCTATGAGTTTAGCAGATAATAAAACAATGCTTTATTTTATACATAAAGGTTATTCGTACTAGACCTTCGCGTGCAAATCTTCATTAGGCTTTTTCTCTCACACGAACGAGATTAGTACGAGGCCGGCGGTCCATCAAACAATATGTTTGCCAACAAATTAGCCGGCCCACAAACTCGAAGCGCATCCGAGTCAATTTAGGTAGTCCTTATTGAATTACAAACCGACACGTTACCGCGGAGCCCGTTCTCACTCCTGTAACCATCATTAGTGCACTAACAAGTTTTGATCAAACTTCGACCTTAGCTCATTTTGCTAAGGCTCCTTATCTAATACCGTTGCCGATGAAATTTTTTGTCTGAGTTTTGGGAACTTCATTCTTCGTGTTTTGAAAGTAAGGTTGAAATTGTGTTGACACGTAAGGGGCTCGAGTATCCGTAAGGTACAGAATACGTTAAGGCAAAAGGGCGCGATGAGTGATGTGACGTACGTAGCCTCTGACTTCTACGTCGTGCGATTAGATGAACCGCGCCAGCACACTGATATTCACAGTGCAAATTGGGCGGCTATAATGAAATAAAATCCGATTGTACACTTTCGACATTTCTCCTGTAACTACTTGGTTTTTTGATTTTTTGATGGCATACCTGTTTTTAGGACTTAGAGAAAAAAGTTAAGGAAAAAACATAGGATTACGAATCATATATTTTTATTTCTGTTATAAGTTGCATTTATGCATAAAAATGAAAAGACAATAGAATATTATTAATTTTAGGCATGTTTTTATCAAATCAAAGACAATAGAACAAAAAATATTAGGAACGTTTTTTATCAAACCACAATTACAAATCGTCATACGAACAACAATCAAACTAAAGATTAATTCAACTCTAAATGGATATTCAAACATTTTAGTGGCATTTGTCAAAACATTGACGACATAAATGGGGATTGCCGGGACAAATAGTGCAAAACCAAGAAACCTTCTTTGTTTTGTTCTTGGCCACATTTCTTCCATGCAACTCAACATTTGATTTGTAACAATCACGACAAAATTTTCTTGTTGATACTGCTGCACCTTCTTTTTTCTTAAGCTCGTGTTTTTGTCTTCTGGGTCGTGGTGTGGTCAATCCCGTATTTTCTTGACTACCCTCAATCAACTGCTTTGCCAACAGTCGCCTAAAATCGACGACAGATATCTTCTTCTTCGTTGTACTTTCATATAGTACTCTTGCATTTACTACAGCAGTATTGAGTAATAATTCGATACCGAGCTTCTTATACCACTTTAACGTCTTTCGCAATGGACTCGAATAAGCACTCATTTGGTCAGACAAGTCAACGGCTGCTTTGGCTTTATTATAATCAATCACAATTTTCGGTTTAATTGTTTCAACCCCTCTTTTGTTCTTTTTTTTTGTAAAACCAATCGAATGTTTGGTTGACAACAAACACACGTCCCTCTTATCCTTCCACTTCATAACCGTGACTCCGTTTTTGTTTTCTTTTGCCATAAACTCACCCGGTTTCAGATTTCCAGTCATGACGTCCTTTGGTAAGTTCTTCCTGTTTTTTCGTAGGGTCCCTACTAAATGAGTATCGTGTTGAACTAACTTCTCAGCTAGATCTAAGCTTGTATACCAATTATCTACGAACATGGTATGACCTTTTCCAAAGTAGTTACGTGCTAAATTCAAGACAACGTTGGTTGGAGTATTATCCTGTGAATCTAATGTCTTTCCTCCATATACCTCCACCTTTGTCGTATAGCCAGGAGTAGTACACAATTTAAATAGCTTGATGCCATATTTATGTCTTTTCGACTTATTATATTGGCGGAAAATGATACGCCCACGAAATGGTATCATACTTTCATCGACGCATAAACATTCATCGGGAGTATAATGAATTGAAAATGTTTGGTTCAATATTTCAACCAATCTTCGTATTTTACCCAGCCGGTCATTTTTTGGAACTTCTTCGTTGTTGGAAAAGTGGAGCATTCTAAGCAAAACTTCGAAGCGGTTGCGACTCATAGTCTTTTTTGCAAAAGATTGACCCAACATTTCATCATTAGACCAATAGTCTACGATTTTTGGTAACTTCACTATACCCATCCAAATAATCACGCCTAAAAATCGTTTCATTTCTTCTTTGTCGGTTGACGTCCAGAGCCGTAGTCTCGACTTATCTTTAATGCCACCTTTATCGATACTTTGTTGGGCAAATATATTCGTCTGATGTGCTATATTTTCAAATAACTGGTCAGTGACTAAGAGGGAATAGAAATCAACAGGTGTAGCATTGGATAGTTGATTTCGAAGTGAGTAAGGTTTCAGTCCCGGTATTTCGGTAAAAGGAATTAAACGAGGCTGCTTACCACGTGGCTGGTACCACTCACATTCAGGTGTATGGCCGGATAAAGCTGGAGATAAATCACGGTCATCTTCTTCACTGTCCGACAAAATAACTCGACGTTTTCTGGTACGTGGAATATTTATCACTTCATCACCCTCACTTATGACATGGTCAATACTGCAATGTGACCTCTCTAAACTGTCAATTACATGTAATTGTTCTTGTGTAAACTCAAAGTCAAAAAAAGTGTCCATTTTAACAATAAAACTATTTTTTCTGCTAAACAATATCTTAGTGTGCATTTGATGACCAAAACAAGTGCGAACTAACGAAAACAATCCGTGATTGGCTTGAGTCATAGGGAGAGGTGAAAGGGGTGAAGGGAGGCGGGAACAACAACCGCACGCACGGTGTACTCCCGCGCTAGCATCCATTAGGCGCGCGGTACCCGTGCGTAGTAGACGTGTCTATAACGTTTGTCTATGTCTCATCGATCGAAAATTACGCGTACGTAAGTACGCTGACCGGCATTGTGACCGGCACGGCCTGAATGTAATAATTATTCCGTTTAGGCCGCGCCGGGTCATAATGACCGGCACTTAAAAAAACCCTAAAATAAAGCCAAAATAAACAAATATCACTGTAAAACTTTTATATATGAACAAATAAACCTATAAATAATCATAAAAACCAATGACATTTTTTTATGATTTTGTAAAATAATAGTCGGCGATGAACGTGTTAACAATAAATGTACGTCGAGGAGCCATTTTACAAGTTTAAGAAACACTGTTCACTCACTGGAATTTGCTATGTAACTGATACAAAAGCTTAACTTCGTACACGTGCTAAGCAGTCCTACATATAAACAAAGCATTTGTTTGACCATCTGTGAACGAAAACAAAGGATAAGAAAGTTTAATAGAATAGAAGACGATAAGAAAGTTAATGAGTTTTGTGCCTTCACCGACTCAGTCGCAATATCTGCAAGGGATTTCTGGAAATCTATTATGAATGGTTCATAAAAACAAGTCGCTGTACACGAAATTGACGCTATATCCGAAGTCGCTATTACCGAAAGAATTTCTTACGGAAGTATGCTTTAAATTCGAGGGACTTAAGTTTAACTTCGTTTTAACCGAAATTCATTGTATATCTTAGCGAAAATAATATATTCATTTACCTCAAAAGTATTTATATTCTTCAGAAAAAAAATATATAATAATATAAATAATATACATATATGATGACATTTCATTTTTTAGTCGAAAAGAATATTATACAACAGTAAAATACGTATAGCCAATCTAAAAAAACGAATAGTTATGTGAAAATTCGGTTTAAAAGATAGAAACTCTAGGTCATTAAGGGTTAAGTACAGTTAACATTTCTTGAGAAAAAAATACTTGGGATCAGAAATTATTTTTTTAACAAAATAAACAAATTAACTTTTATTATAAAAGTTTACTCATGTCTCTAATAAACTGTATAATAAACAAATGTGGTACAAATGTAATAGAAAAAAAAGTAAAAACTGAAGCACTAAATCTGACAATTTACGCACAATCTGGACAAACTTCCTTCGCGTGCTGAAGGCAAACATGCTTTTTACATAAGTAACATGTAGGGGAAGTACGTACAAAATGACATAGTTTTGGCTTTGGGTCATAACTCTTTAATGCTAAATCACAGCGCATTCAAATTGCACACTAGTAATCTTAGACTTTATATCTTTGAATTATAATAGATACTTAAATGATTAAAAAACGAGAAAAAATAATAATTTTAAATTTAACTGAAATCAACAAAATCCATTTTGTCCATATACTATGGACAAAATGGCATACCACATACGGACTAAATGACATACGCGGCAAAAGTTATTAAATTATAGGCAAAGCTCGCAAATGAACCGCTTGGCTTGCAAGAAGCGTGGGCCCAATGTGAACATTTTAAACACCGTAACCAGTCTTCTCCAGGTTTTGACCGCGAATACAGATCGTTGCAATAAATGCATGCGCAATCCTCTTCGTCATCTTGAGCGGAGTTTGGCAAATTTTCTTCTTCGCTGTCTTCTTGGAAAATGGTTTTGGTAACTTTTCGTCTCTTCTTCTCTGAAGGAGCTTTAGGCTCATTTTTTGCCTTAATTTCTTTCATATTTGGAGTTGAAGTCAAAACTAAAGAGGTTTGCTGTTTCTTTGGCTTACGTTTACCTTGGCCACTTACGTAATATCCTTTTGGGACAGGAGATATGACTTCAATAGGCACTGCTAACGTATAGGATGGGGGATGTTCTTCATTACCAATAGTTGGGCGATTATGATTTGCAGCAGGTAAAATAAGGGTTTGACCAGTGTTTGCTGTTGGATTGTCTGCTGGTTCAGTAGAGTTGGTTGTTTGCTCTGTGGTGTCATTATTGACAGGTGTTACGGTTCGGATTATTTATTGCTGAGTTTCAGAAGCTTGGAGATTGTTCGTTCCGGGAAGTGACATTAAGTCGTCTAGCTGTTGTGTGGAGGGTCCTGCTATGGGAACTGGAATAGGACCTATTTTCTGATGATATTGCATATTGGAGATCTCTTCCAGTGGTATGTTAGTAGTCTCTGCAGGCTCGTACATATAATCGGGAAATATATCAGAGTTTAAAGGCCAAATGCCAGCGCTTTTAAATCCGTTACAACCATTTTGCACTGTAGCTGCCTTACCATAAGCTTCTTTGAACAGGCCAGCAATTTGAAATTGTGTAACAACACGCCCTGGGTGTTGTTTAAGCCATTTGGATGTCTCTTGGTTAAAATATGTCTTCAAAGGCGCGAAAAATGAGACATCCAAAGGCTGGAGACGATGAGTGCAATGTGGAGGTAGACATAGAATAATAATGCCGTTTTTTTTGGCATATTCTAAAGTATCAAGCCCTTTGTGGCTTGCATGTCCGTCGACAATCAATATAACTTTATCGTCAATCGATGATTTAACAAAACTTTGAAAGTGTTTAAGCCATTTCAGAAACAAATCCGTTGTCATCCATCCTGATGGTTGAGCTACACCTAAAGTGCCAGGAGGTGCTTCATCTACCAACTCATTTTTCATATTTTTCCTAGAAAATATCATCATTGGCGGAACAAAGGTACCAATAGCATTAACACAACAAACAACAGTGGTGTTAGTTCCACGTTCTGCGCTAGTTATTACGCCAACTTGCTTCCTACCAGTAGTAGCCAATATCTTCTGGGGTTTTTGTACAGTAGACAGGCTTGATTCGTCAGCATTATAAAGTCTGTGTGGCCCAATATTCTCAGATTCCAGCAGATGTCCGTAAGTCTCAAAAAACTTTTTGACTTGAGGTCGATTAAAAGCCTGAGCACGAGCAGCTGAAGTAGCTTCAGGTTTGCGTAAAGAAATATCTTTATTTCGTCTCAAAAACCCTTCTAACCATTCTTGCCCAGCCTTTCTTTTTTGCGGATTAAATTTGTGTGCGAGACCGTTTTTTTCAGCCAACTCAAAAGCTAATTCTTGAACAGACGCACGCGTCAGTCCAAATAAACGAGATTCAAGTAATTTCAAATGCTCAACTAATTTTCTTTCCACATCAGTTGTAAAAGTGGTTTTCCAACATCCTAGACCCTTTGCAGAGGACTCCAAAGTTTTGTTACTATTCAAAGCATGTCTTCTTAGTGTTGCTTGTGGTACTCCAAATGTCTTCGACGCCAAAAGCCAGCCCATTTTGTTACTGAGAACTGCTTCCATAGCTTTACGCATAGATTCCTCACTCCAAGATTGACGATCAGTCGCTCGCTTATAATTACGCGGCATTTTCTGTAAAGAAATTAACAGCTGATTAACGAAACACAGGTATTGAGTACCTTCAATTAACTCATCGAGTTCTTATGGACAAAACGGCATACCTATGTCATTTTGTCCGTTTAATATGTATGTCATTTTGTCCATAAAAGGTTTTAAAAAATCAAAATTCAACAATAAATGCAAAATGAATATTATTTACGAAAAAAACTATTTGGAGGCAACAATGATTACTTAAGGCATGTAATAAATGTAAACACAAGATAATATTATGAAAAACATAACATTGATAGACAAAAATCACTGCAGTTAAATAAAAACTCGAAACTTACCAATTTTAATCGTCGGCCATAACACCCAAACGAAAGACTGACGCGAGTTCACGTTTTGACAGGTTCGTATTTCCGGTTAGAGTCACGTGATGTAGTTATCTATGGCGGACTTAAAGCGGCAGAATTTGAAATATGATGCCTGTGTCATTTTGTCCGTATATGTCATTTTGTACGTACCTCCCCTATGTGTAGACTTCCTCTGAAACTTTAGTGGACACTTGTGACATCTTCTCCGTTGTTTTACGTCTTCTTCTGAAACGTTTGGACGCTCAGGCATGTCAGACCCTAGTTATCGCGTCAAACTTAGGCGTAGTTCACGTGGCAGTCATTCGTTCAATATGTTGTAAAAACATATTGCGAGCTAATATTTTAATAAAATCCCTCATTCAGTAGTTTTTCCATGACATATGTCGTACAATATGTTACTATTAACTGAGCCGATGTCTTACGTGCGATAAAAAATACCCATCGGCTAACGGCGCGTCTTACGACTGCATGTGTAAATAGAGATAATTTTGTCGATTTCATCCACACCTGCTTAGTTGTGTTATAGAAGTGTATAATTTCAAGTTTTCCAGTAGATTCGTCGGAGTTTACAGCATGATGCATTGAAGATAAAAAGATGACTGCTTTGGATTTCTTCGGGACATTAGAGTATTTTGGCTGGCGTAACCATAAAGTATTTTCTGAACTTGCGTATTTTTTTTTAAAGTACCAATTCAAGTCAGACGCTTTTTAATCAAATTATCTCTAAGTTACACCGAGGTAAACCAGTTGATACATGTGATATTACGGTTGTTACCGTACAATGGCTTCACGAGACGAATTATAGATTTCGTTGATACCAACAACTTTTTTTCTTCATCTGCTAACCCTTCATCCGATCTACGTCCTGTTTACATATAACCGTAAAAAATAACCATTCCTGGCATTACAAAGACCCATCAATTTTAATTCGTAGCTGGTTTTATTGGCATATAAATCATTAGATGTATCCGAACTCGAAAAGGCACTGACATTTGGTCCACAGTTGCATACTCACTGACTTTTAAGCGCTCTGACAGTTTTGCACAAATTTTGCAAACAGGTGTAAAATTGCTGCTATTTTGTCTGTCTGTTTTCGTACCTCACGATCAAAAGGGTAATCGAATCGAATGGAACGTAGGATAAATAAAAATCTACCTTTCGACATCATCTGAAATTTTCCTGAATATTTCCCTTCGGGTACCGTCAGTTGCAAAGATGTAATCAACATTTTCATGATTGGTTTTGAAGACTACCGTGAAATAAAGAAGGCCAACATAAGCATCGATCATGTCTCTTAGTCCTTAAGGACAGGGCGATCGTCTTTCCTAAATTTTGTCCGATATTCTTTCATCTTTTCGTTAGTCCACCTGAGTATATGTTGAAGTCTGTCATCGTCTATATACTGGTCCCAAATCGAATAAGGATCTTTTAGTTCATTTACTGATAGATTAGAAGAATTAGTCCGAGTTATAATGTTATGTTGAGAGGTTGTAACTGCTTTTGTCGGCGGTTGACGCGACCATTTGTATCGATGTTTGCCATAGTAAAATAGTAAAGACGATAGTGGAACATCTTCGGATAATACTTCTTGCTCATTATGTTCTTCAGGTTCTGAGTCAGTGATAGAATCTACATCATTGCCATGATGCTTCGGAATAAATGTATCTTCGATATCTTCTGCCCCTGTACCGCTAGAGTCCTCACAGTTGATCAAATCAGACACAAATGTCTCAAAATTAGTATCACTGAACATAGCAAACTACTTTACTGGAATTTTGGCTAGTGGTTAGTTATTGGATGACCGTTTTATTCCGCATGATGTACTTACTAGGTTCCATTGTAGGCTAGTTAAACAAATACTTAAAGGAAATATACAAAATACGTGTATAAACAACTTTTTAAAAAGTAACGTAAATACTAATATGGTGTCTGTGCGACACTTGTACCACCTTCAACGGCTTCTCGGCCACTAAAGGTGAAACTACTAGAAGCCGCGTTTGCGCGCGCGGGATGGGAGTAAAACAATATTATTTTACTTTTGCTGGGCCTGAGCGGCTCCCACATCACCAGTTAAAGGTTAAGTGTTTTTAAAAATGTGGCTATTCGGGTTATTATTCCTGTTATTATAGGCTCTTGTCGGAATAAATTTTCAATTGGAACCGAGTTTTAACATTTTAACCAGAGATGTGAAAAATAGTTTAGTAAAAGTATTTAAATACAAAATGCAAATGCATAGTTGCTAGCACTATTTCAAATAGAAATACAAAGTAGTTTTGAATAAAAGTATTTAAATACAAAATGCAAAATACGTATTTTTAAAATAGGTTTGGAAAATAAAATACATTGTTAAGCATAACCACTTTTATTTATTGAACTGATTTTAGAACTAGTATTTGTTCAAATAGTTCATCTTTCATGTTCCGCCTATGGGGCCTCATAATCATTCCACCAAATGAAAATAGTCGTTCTACAGGGGCAGAACTTGGTAAGCAGGTATTATATTTAAGGAAGAGTCTTTTTACATTAGGATACCTGTTCAAGGATTCTAAAGTATTGTCTTCATCTTTTAAATATTGTAGTGTTTCCAGATCTATTGTAGTCGTATTAACATTATCACTGGCTGCTGAAGAATCAGAGTCCTCAACAAACATATAATAATAAGATAAAATTGTAAAAATGAATTAAAAATGCAACAAAACTATTTTGTATTTTATAAATACTAAATATTTATATATAAACTATTTTGAATAAAATACAAAATACATTTAAAAAAGTATTTGAAATAAAAAATAAAAATAGGTATTTTGTATTTGCATTTCAAACACATGTATTTCAAACAATTCACATCTCTAAGTATATGTGATGTATTTACATATAATTGGTTGTAACTTAAAACACATTATCATAAATTGGTTGAGGTTTAGGGTTCATAAAGAACAAGCCAACAAATGTATTTTAGTAAAAACTTTATTTCCAAAAAAAAAATGTTGGAAACTAAAATAAGACACGCCCATTTTCCCTGAAGGTTTATCGCTTGTCGAAATCGTCAATCTCCTTGCAAGAAAATAAATAGCATCGAGACGAGCGATAGAACAGTACAATTGCTCGCGGTGCGCCCGCGCCGCTGGAATTCCTCAGTGACTAAAATGCCATTGGATGCGCTCACGCAATGGTTTCGCTAGGCCGCGCAGGCGCACGCGCCGCGCGCATGGGTCTTTACACGAGAATTCTTTGTATTAATTTGCTTTAAATTATACACTTGTGAATTCATTAACAATGTTTTCGAAGTCGCCGAGACACTAAAAATGGACTGGCGATCGGTTCGAGCGAATACCATTAGCGGCGCGCCGAGCAATTATCTGGGCTACATACAACGACATCGTTAATGCGTGATGTCTAAGAAAAGTTGTATTTTTAAACGGTTTCTTTCCTTTTTATTTCATAGAAAAAAAAATTCACAGTGCTTACGGTTAAATGTTATACCAGCCAAAGAACTTATGTTTAAAATTAGGTTACTTAGAAAAAAAATCACAGTGCTTACGGTTAAATGATGTAGCAGCCAATGAACTTCTGTTTAAAATTAGGTCTCTTAGAAAAAAAAGCATGTTTAAATTAGGTTACTTAGAAAAAAAAACAAGTTTAATTTAGGTTACTTAGAAAAAAATCAAGTTTAAATTAGAATACTTAGAAATTACTTTTACTTAGTTAAAATTAGGTTGC